>JAJHUR010077319.1:0-15389 GCA_027495735.1 Lutjanus campechanus | reverse complement strand
AGAGGTGAGCTGGCAGGCATGTTAAGAATGCATGGCTCCGAGGCCACTGACAGAGAAATAAGGTTGCTTGGAGGAGCGAACTCAGGCGCTGGTAGTCCTGTTCTTCTCAACTCATAACGTGTGTTTACTTGTGACAGCTCATCAGTCTGAGCTTTTCACATTTGAGTGTCAAGGAAAGAGCCGCAATCATCTATTTCTCTGAACTGGATTAGTTTTACAAGCAGGGCTAAGTGTCAGTCTTACAAGCACTATGTGTGTAATCCCAGAGGACTGTTCATACAGGATTAAAGAAACTTATGATTTCACTCAAATTACTGCTTGTTGACCATATTTAGGTGGTTTTAAAGGCCGCATTTCTATTATTTGCCTCCACCCACTTAGTCGTTATATCCACATTACAGATGATTATTGATGAAAAATCTCATTGTAATAAGATTTTGTGAAAGCACTGACTGCTGATAAATATTGATATCAAAGTATTTAGTCAAAACACCACAATATTTGATTTTGTCTCCTACGCGCAGCCGCATGATTTGCTCTTCACCCTGTATGTTGGAACTCACTAAACAACAACAGTCAATAAAAAACACTAAAAAGTAATTCCCCAGAATTAATTGTTAAACCACAGGGGAGACACTGCAGCTTATTATCAGTATGAGATGACACAAACAGTTCAGTTTGTCTAACTAACAATCTGGTAACAATCACATTAAATGTTAATCACAACTCAAGGATTCCATTGTTTTGATCAAATTAGGTTAATTTGCTTCTTGAGAAAGTTCACTTTCTAGATTCGTTAAAGGTGTTGACAGATAAGAGTGCACTGAGTCACAGTTCTGTATGTCTCCATATGACTAGTCGTGGTGAAACTAATCAAACAGATGTTAAACCCTGTTAGTGAAAAACAAGCCTACCACTGGCATTGCTGGAAGGTAATTAAGTACATTTACTGAAGTACTGAACTGCACTTGTACTTAACTTGAGCATTTCCATTTTCTGCTTCTACTCCACCACAGTTCAGTGGGAAATATTTTACTTTTTAGTCCACTACATTGATTTGATAACTTTAGTTACTCGTTACTTTGCAGAATAAACAAATAAATTATGACATAATATTATAAATTAGGTTAAAACTTTGATCTTTGAGGTCAAACTCATATACTAATTAGATAGAGTATATAAAGTAGTTGAAGTTAGCTTCACCTTTACCAGCTGCAACATTAAAGCGATGTACACATTAATGCAGAGATAGTTATGATCTAATAATATAATAATATAATGGCCCATAATGAGTACTTAACTTTTGGGTTAATTAGTATATTTTGATGCCAAGACTTTTTTACTTGTACTTAAAGTATTTCTTCACTCTCTGAATACTGGCCAGGATGGTTCAGTGATTTGTGAAATCTGTGGAGATTTGTGGAGTGACTTTAAAGGGCCAGTGTGTAGGATTTTGTGGCATCTAGCAGTGAGCTTGCAGATTGCAAGCACATCGTTCCACTTTTCCGTACCAAACATGTCTGTGAAACTCGCACAAAACGCTCAACTCTGTATCTAGAGCCGGTGTTTGTCTCTTGTGGGCTACTGTAGAAACTTGGCAGTGCAACATGGTGGACACTGTGGAAGAGGGCCCACACCCCCTGTAAATGTAAAACACAACAATTCTTATTATACATTCATGAAAACATACTAAATTTTAAATTCCATTTCTGCCTGATTCTGTCAATAAATCCCCACAATAAATCTTACACGCCTTTAATTGTTGTTGTCTGCTTTATGTAAATTTCTTTTCAACAGTCTGCTTTCGGTAGCAGTTTGGGATCAATAAGTTTTGAATATATTTTTGGTGCAAAAATCCAAGATACAATAATAGTCGCAAGTACCATCTAAAAAAAATCAATCAAATACAGTAATACGGATAGCATCTCATTGATTGTATTTGGCTCCAGAGTAATTCAGTCCTCTTGCATGTTCATGTGTTGGACCGGCGTGAACTGCAGGCAGACGGTGAATGCTGACGCGTTAGTATTCAACCGCGGTCCCCGTGCTTTACTCACATGTCTGGACTCATCAGTCGCTGCTGTAATCAGTAGTGCTCTGACAGGAAAACAAGGGGTGTGTTGGAGAACGTGAAGCTAACTCAAATGAGAGGCCAGGGTAAACAGTGACAGGGCCAATTCCAGTTCCCAATCTCACTGCAAATAGAGGTGAACAGGGGAGCACAGAGACTTAACGAAGACATAGCAGCATCTGATCACAGCACCTCAGCGCAGCGCCAGTGTACCAACAGGTCACGATAAAAGGATTTGGCACTGACTTTAATCTAGAAGAAATGAAAAATTGTGGGGAAAAAAAGACTTAAAAGCAGTCATCAAACAACTCATTTAATCCCCTCCCAAAGCCACTGCACAAATCCTTAAATGGCTTTTGAAAACAGAAAAAAAAAAAAAATTAAAAATTCAGCACTAGGGGTGAGCAATTATGTTTTAAATTTTTTTGTTTGAAGGGTGCCGTCAAACGCTGCACCTCTTCTCCAATAAAAGTCCCCAGGTCACTTTCAAATCAAAGAAAAAATATGGTGGCTAATGGAAACTGGAGTTCTACTATAATAGATGTGATACACAGAAATGGACACGGTTTTCCTACCTCATTTTAGCCACTCCCAGAATATCACTTTTGGCGAATAATAATAATAATAGTCCTTTTATATTTATGAGACACTAATGCTCATATGAAGTATTACTGAAAAATATTTTGTTGTGAATCAATGGTTTATTTAAACGAGGTGGTTTTTATTTTCATCCGTTTCTCCTCAGGTAAATGTAGCCCTTATTTTCAGCACTATCAGCTGTAAGTCTTCACCTTTGTGCCCAAACCAGCTGAATAAGCACATTTTCAAACTTTTTGGAGTTCTCATTTGCTGTGTATTTATTCATTTGGAATCAAACATGTCATGGGTGTAAGGGGAATAAAGCTTTTGCTGAAGCAGGCCCTCCTCTACCTGATTGTCCTGTATCAGCAGGAGGAGAGTGTAGCGACAGTGGAGCGAGTGGTCAATGAGTTGCAATTGTGTGCACTTTCTATGACAGGGCAGAGGAGGTTATTGCAATCAAATAGGAGTGTGGAGAGCAGATTAATCAGTTGGACAACCATATATACAATACTGACCTTGGAAAGAAAGCACATGGTTCCACATGGTTGTAACATGAATGACTGGGTGACTGTGTGGTATAGAAGGAGCATTTTGAACTGCTCTTCATTTAAAGATGATAGAAAGTTATGTTTCTTGTAACCAAGGTCACTGCTTAAGGTGATATGGCTTGTGGTGTTGGTGTTGTGCGGGAGCTGATAAGCATTTCCTTTGTTTTTTAGACCTTTAAGTAAAGGAAGGAAGGAAGGAAAAGCCCATTATTTATTTTTTGATGTACCACTGCAGAGTGAATCAGGCCTCCAAGAATGAGTGTGTCATCTGCATATTTGAAGTGCTTTGTGATTGAAAGTGTGCTTTACAATCATCTGTAAGCATTGTATAGAGGAATAGACCGAGGACATAATACTGTATGCTCTGGTGATGACAGTCGGGGGGGTGTTTTCAATCCTTGCAGCCTTTGGTGTGTTGCTTAAACTTACAATAACTGAAATAAGGCAGAGCTGAAATCAATGAAGAGTTGTCTGGCCTGGTTACTGTTTCTGTCTGCTGTGACTGTCTATTTTGCAGGAGTAAATACACAAGTCAAGTCAATTTTATTTATACAGTACAATATCACAAATCACATCAATCCCAAATTTGCCACAAGGGACTTTACAGTCTGGACGGCATACAACAGCCTCTATCTTTACACCAGTTACTGTATTTGGATAAGGAAAAACTCTTCAGAACAGTTTTTATGGGAACAAAACCCCAAGAAAAGAGGGAATCTCTAGGACTGTAGTCAGCACATAAAAAACCTTGGTCAACTGAAATTCTACCTACTTCTCAACCAATCAATTAGCCGATGGGGAAAAAAACCAGCATGTTATCTCCAGATTAACTAAATCAACCACAGTGCACTGAGCACACGCCTAACAGCTCACAGCTGGAACACTTCTACTGCTTGAATTGTCATGACACTCTCCCAGTTAAATAATGAACACAAAAGATTAATAACTGCATGAGAAAATATCTAGCAACAGGTGGAAGCTGAAGATGACAGTATTTAGGAAAGAAATTGAAAGAATGGGGAAGAACTCTTCCAAAACCGCTGTCTTCTCCAAGTTTGCAGTGATCACTGAAGTTGCGAAATGAGGAAGCTACTGGCCTAAATGTTTGTGTATGTTATAAAGCATGTGAATATCTTTCGGTTCTATTTGCACATCTTTGTTCATAGTATGACATGGTACCAACTTTTGCACTGGAAAATGAGGCATAGAATCACTTTCATTGGTGTTTGAATTCCCAGTTTAATCATATTGTTATTACCTAGAGTAGATTTCTGAGACATGGCTATAAGTTTTGATATCCAAGAGGACAACACTATTTAGCACAGAGCTAGATTTGTGTTTGACTATTAACATACAGTAAATGTCATTGCGAGATCTTTTTAACGGTCTACATCTTTCTGTTTCAGACTACTTTGTTCACACAGCCGTCTGTAATGTTTGTCAGAGCTGCGGCTCTCTTCACAGTGTGTCTGTCTTCTCTTCTCCTTTGAATAGTTGACTCAGTACTCAGGCTATACAGATACATGAGAGCACATCTCTCCTCTCATGTCATCATCAGCTCTGTTGAGTCCTCCTCTTTATCTACCCGTGCCTGTGCAAGTTCCAGGACAGCATCCAGCAGGTCCGCCTGCAGGCTTTGTGACTGTGTGAACTCCTAACTTCTAACTGGAAAAACTTTACAAAATCTGTGGACTTTTTGAATCCTATCGGCCTGTCATTGTCATCGGTCAGGGAGTGTTTCACAAAGGGAGCACTGTAGTGTGCTCTCTGTGCCTAGGTCAAGAGCTCTGCAGCATCCAAATGAGCTGTGTGCCAATTAAAGCCTCCTGCACCTCATCTCGACCCAGATAATTCACTTAACCCCGGGCTCGGAGCTGACAGGTAGCATTTGTTTACACATCCCTCCTCATGCAAGCTGCCAGACCCCATTCTCTACATGGTAATACAACAAGCCGCCTCCCACCACAGCCCCACATACAGTACAGCTCTCAGACTCTCTGTTTCCATGGAAATCTGCCCTGGGAAGTCTGAGCATCTCCTAACCTTGAAAGTACCCCAAGTAGGATCGTCTCTGAGAATATATTGGTGTCAAAATGAATTGTCATAACGCTAATCAGTGCCACATTTGATACCCCCTTTCAGCAGCTTCCTATCTGTGTAGTTCATTATTTCCCCTCCTGCTGCGTTCAATGCCCAATGTTAGCAGCATGAGAGAAAGAATTTGAAGATTGCACAGAAAAGGAGGCCCAATATTGGAGTAAATTAAAACTTGAGGCAGATTATTATAGCTACATACTTTATCGCCCCACAGAGGCAGCTTCTCTTTATCTTTAAATGCAGTTTCGCAATTTTTTTTTCTATAAGGAGGGTTTTATTCCTAAAGCACTATACAGTATGTCCATTTAGAGGGGAAAAATCCCATTTCCTCAATTTCATCATTTAATTACTCTGAGTTACAGCAGCTCCTCTCTATAAAAAACTCTTTTTTTCAGTTCTAATAGGTGCCATGTGATCCATTGGAATCAAACGTTTTTATACATTTTTTTTATTATATCTTAAAGGGACCGTTATCAAATATATATATTTTTCCTTTTACCTGTAGCACTCTTTATCATAGGTGGTAGTAAGTTATACATGTGCAAGTCTCAAGTTACTGTGAGCAGATCAAAGAAGTCAGCAGTCAAACTCAAATCTAACACAGCTTTAACTTAACGTTATGTTTCTAGCTAACGCTTGTCCAGCCAATTAGTTTGCAAAAAAGACACATTAATGTACCTTGTGAGTTCTGTGTTAATGGATGATGCTGGATGTTCTGTTGGTCATGTCATTGATTTTTGAGCTGCAGAACTGTTGTACTCTTCTTACTGCTGCCATTGACAACATAATCCTTGAACTCAAATTTGATCATTTTTGGACCAGCCCCTCCCTCCCCTTCACACGATAGCTGCCTCGTGAATTGGCCTCTGCTGGTCTGCAGCGTCCTAGGAGGTCGCCCGGTTTGCGTGCATTTCAATATCACCCAAAATCAGCCAATCATGATTCAAAAACAAAACAAAACTTCTCAGATCTACAAAATTTAAATATTCAAGAAAAAAGTGCTTTTGAGTCTTCTGTGTCAAGCCACATCTGCTATTTAACCATCTAGATTGTTTTGGTGAGAGTTTTGGAGATATCTGAGAAACCTGCAGATGTCTGCCTTCTTTCTAGTATAATGGAACTGAAGGGCACTCGGCTTGTGGTCCTCAAAGCACCAAAAACTTGATTTGAATTTAACACCAACATGTCTCTTTCCAGACATGATGACAGTTATTGAAGATAATTCACAGATGTTATTATGAGCGGTTTCATGGAGGAACTATATTCATTCTACAATAGTATCTGTCGGAGCTACTTTCTTTCTACTAGATAGAAAACTGTTCCTAGTTTAAACTGCCCACAACAAGGTCCGTGGATTATCTTGAATAATCAGGTTATAATTTCTACAAATATATTTTTGGTACTTGGAGCATCTCCAAAATTCAACAATTCACACTAAAACAATCTAGATGGATAAATAGCACTGCAGGTAAGAGGAAAAATATGGCGAGGTGAACTGTCCCTTTAAGATATAATTTAAAATTCCAACAACGTTTCCATCATTTGACAAACATACATTAATCCAGCATATATGTAACATCTTTAACCATTTCACACATTCATACATAGGAGTGGTGTTATGATGGAAGTGATGATGCATGAGCTGCTCTGCTCAGCCGCCGCCTCAGAGCAGCGAAGCAAAGTGCTCTGAAAATAGTGCAAAGGTGTTAATGCAGCAGCACAGCCTCACATCATAAATAGTCCTCCACTGAGCTCAGTTTTTATCTCGCTGAATGTTGATGTAGGCTTTGTATGCTTAGCCTGTGCTCTGCCACAGACAATTATGAGCCAAACCATGTGTTATTTATGGTGCATGGAAATCACGCTGATTTAATGTGGCGGGGGATCGGAGGAAGTGTCCTCTTTTTCATTTGAATCACAACTAATGAGAGAGCACACCCCCGACGATTTACGAGCCTTTCCCAACACTTGACCTTCATGCAGGGGGTCAGAGGTGGAAGGGGAGCCCGTACATGGCAGTGTGAACATCATGTAATTTATGGATTTCACTAATAACTCTATCCTCGCGTGCTCCCTCTGAGGTGCAGTAAAAAGGATTTGCGCTGAGGAGGTCAGGAGAATGTCATGATGGGGTTTAGGAGGGCAACTCAAGAGGCAGGTGAATACATTCAAGCTGCAAAATTCATTGTTCTTCTTTAGAAAAATTACCACACATAATTATGTATTTTTATTCAAAGCCACAATGTGAATACAGCACTGGTTTGGACAAAAAAAAAATATCACACAGTTATTGTCAGTTACACACATCTCAAACCCTCTTGTCTCATTCTTTCACTTGTCAGGCTCCCATAAATGTACTATAAAGTCATAGTACCATATCAACGAGGGTGGCCTCATTAACTATAATGTAGCTTTAAAGGATCATAGTTATCTGTGACCTTTATCAACCTCTATTGATGAGCAGTAGGAACTGCAACGACATTGACAGAGGAAAAAAGGAAAAAACCTCTATTGCACAACCCTGACCATAAATCTAAAGCCTGTAATTACCCTCCGCTTCAAACAAACAACAGACAATACAGACTAATAAGGTGTAATTAGGACACAGAGCCAGAAACATGAAATGTCAAATGAACACAGAAGCTATCACCATGCAAAATGCAGCAATAATGACACAGCTTTGTCATTTGGCCTGAGAGGAAGACAATTCAGCTCTGATGCTTCATAACCTTTGTAGGTGGCACGTCTTCTGATGCCAGTTGCTTGCTCATGGCGTTGTGCTCCACCAGTAAAAACTCCAGTAGGTGGAGTGTGGGAATTCTTGTGACTGAGCAGAAAAGTTAAAACGGAATAGTCATATTTACCAGATATCTCAGTACCTAGAAAAGTAAGTTTAGCTTCTTGATAAACTAACTAACAGAAAATAACATCTCTGCTGCACCAGCACATATATTTTTGGTCTACATACAAGCACAAAGAGAAGGTTTGACAGCCAACCCTATCAGCAGATTAGAACTAGAACACAACTTCCTGCATTGGCACTGAGTGTTGGCTTTGGCAGCAGTGGTGGAAGTATTCAGATCCTTTACTGAAGTAAAAGTAGTAATACCACAACTCAAAAACATTCCATTACAAGTAATTTAATTTAAAATGTTACTCAAGTAAAAGTGCAAAAAAATGTACAAAACAAACCAAAAGGAAATTACCACCCAACCCGTCTGCAGTTCTCCCCAACTCTCAAATCAAAGATTCAGTCTCACTGCTCTCATGCAGCTATTTTCAGAAATGAAAACACTGCACACAACCTGCGCAGCACCAAACGGTCAAAATTAGAGACTAGCTGCATAATGCAGCATTTAGCAGCTAAAGAGCCAGATATTTTCCTCGGGAGTTGGTAGAGACCAAAACGGAGTGTGAAGGTGAGATTCATCAGGCGACACATCTCCAAATGAATGTCAACGCTGCTCCATATCTGCTGGATGTACGCATAAACCACTGTTTTCTACAAAGTTCACCATATCAACTTGTAAGATGATATGTCAATGTTTTTTTCACAATTTGTATCCAGAAATGTTATTACAGGTTTAAAGTGCTCAGAATGAATCTTATACTATTATATGTATAGTGTTTTATATTTTTTGATGATGATACATAAATGTAATTAATGTAAGCAGCATTTCAATTTCATATTATCATACTGTTGATAGTTTAGATTTTTTAGGCTAAGCACATATTTTGTATCTAAAATATAAAAATCTGCAAAGTAAGAAGCGACTATAAGGTATCAGGTGAATGTTGTGAAGTAAAAAGTACAACATTTGCTGCAGAGATGTAGTGGATAAGTATAAAGAAGCCTAACATAGACTGCACTTTAGTAAAGTATAAGTAACAGCTAAGCTGCAGAGTTGACGGTGAACCCCAATGTTAGAGTCGAGCTGGGGGCTTTTGTTGTATCACTTTCTGCTTCATTTCGTGTGAGCTCTCTACTGTCTGTGATAAAGGCATGAAAATGCCAAAGAAATTCTGCAATCAGATACAGCATTTGAGTAAGTAAATACTTTTTTTCTGCCACTGTGCATTAGACGTAAGTCGTGACGTGCAGAATTGTCCAATATGGACTGAATTCCCAGTCAGCTCATGACCCTGTATAATTGAATCCTAGGCCTCTGATTGGACAGACTGTCTCATATTCACCAGTTCAGACTTAGCATGTTAATTAATGAAATCACAGTATGTCTGCTGGCATTAATCTTCTCTAATACTGAATCCCAGTGATATGAGGCCAAACCTGCAGTTCTTTGAGTTATGAACATTTAAGAAAGTCTTAACTCTTCCAAGGCTTCCTTCACAACGCGAGCCAGTCGTCAGATCACGATACAAACAAATCTTGGTCCGTGTTTGGTCTTGAGAGAGAGTCTCTGAGAGCACATCTTCAGTCCCGAATCACTGATTGCTCACCCGTCACCTCCTCCTCCCCGTCAGCTGCTCCCTGGCCCTGTCCTGAAGGATTTCGGCACCAACTGCAGCATCGTTTTATCTCTCACCACAACAAGTTAAAACATCAATGGACCAGAGCTTAGAGCCTAATACCTCTGTTCTCAAGCCTTTTTCCTCTGATAAACCACACCGGCATGCCAGCGCCCTGTATTCCCACACAGAGTCAAGTGGAAGAGGAGCATGTGTGCAGAGTGCAGGTGTGGGTGGTTTGTTGGGTAGAGAGGGGAGTGCAGCTGGTTGGGGTCACAGTGGCTCAGTGTGCTGAATGACTAATGAAAGGTTTATGGTGGCGCAGCATGACTGCCTAGCCTGAATAGTGGGCTGGAGGAGGACACGCCTTGTCTGGCTTCTAGCACCCTCCTGGCCTGTCTCTGGATAAAACCCGCCATTTAACAAGTCCTCCCGGAACAGAGGGGCCACAATCCTTCACTTAACAAGCTCATTATTTCACATTGTTTTTGTCCTTTGCTCCTCCTCAGTGCGGCAGTGGCAGGGAAAAGGATGTTTGATGTGTGTCTCTGTTAGAGAGTTGTACAAGGGTCTTTGAGAGGGAAGGATGATAATGGATCTGCTAATGATGTGGCCATTGCTTATATGGATCCTTGCAGTAATGCGGGGTCGTCCGCATGAATATTCAGCGGCTTTGTCTCCGAGAGAGAGGTGGATGCTCAAGGTTACTTTAGAGGGCAACAGAGGACAGGGCTCAGGAGCCGATGCTGCTTTTAAATCAGCTTCCGTCATCAGCAAAATTACAGTGAAATACCTGAGAATCAAAGCAAAACATTTCAGAGAGTTTCTTTTGATCTCTGCTGTGAGAAGTGCATTTTATATGTGTGAGTTTACTGAAAAACTTTGGAGCTTCCAAAATACGACAGTTTGACATTTCATGTCGGGGGATAAAAACAACTTCAGCTCCACTGGTTGACTGTTTTCTTCCCATTACAGCATTCCCCATTGGTGCATTAATCCTGAATGTCTCCATTAGTGCTGCAGAAAATCCTTTTTGTGAATACTATAGTAACAACAAACAACTTGTTTACAGTATAAACCTTTAATGCTTCTCAACCAACCTCCAAATTACACCTTAGAAAATACTTGTGTATTATTTACATTATTTATTTGGTAATGCTTTAAAATAACCATCAGTAGTTTATTGTGATTTGTTATGATAATGATTTTACGGTTATTTTACTGTTAACAAACGTTAAAGTAATGCTTTTATATACTCTTTTAAAAAAAATAGACATCAATTCCAACTTAATGTTTAATGTTTCTAGATGCACAACACAGTATTTAACCATTTATAAAGTATAATAAACAGCAATCGCAATGTTACCGTAACCATCCACATAATGTTTACAGACAAAACGTTCTCACTCCCAATTCATCAAAGACAACAGCTTAACTAGGACGCACTTAACTATGATGCTGTAGGCCCTGCCGTTAAGCTAGCACTCATAAATATGCAGGTAGACTTTCAAAATACAGGCACAAAACTACTCGGATAGGCTTTGGAGACAAAACTAATTGGGTAGGTTTAAGAAATTATCTTGTTTGGGCCAGAATAAGTACTTTACTTATGTAAGTTCATGTAATGCATGTTATGTTATTAAGAATCATCTATTTTATAAAAGCCACCCAAATAATGATTATAGAAGGTTTACAAACTAATTTTTATTCATTAACAAAGTGTGACAATTATCGGGTCCATCTCTCTGCTTAAATGTTTACAAATCACTGGCAATCATTAAGAAATACTTTGTGCAACAGTTAATTTGCTAATTTAATCAGAATATAATTTTGATCATTTCAGATCCTTGATACAATATGTAGTTTATAAACTAATTATTTAATGTTAGACAAATAATAATGACAAAAGTTCAACATTGCTAACTAGAAGAGGTCACCCAGTAGAGTGTAGATACCTGCAAGTCAAGAGATGGTGAAGCACCTACTGCAATGCCAGCACAACTGCCAGATGCAACCTGCAGATTTGTAAAGTTCTGCCAACATTAACATGAACTCCACATACATTGTCCCTAACCTCATCATTTCATCCTATTAGATATTCATGTGTAATTTCGTCATAATTGGTAAACAAATCCTTGAGAAAAATGTGTGAGGTCACTGTGACCTTTGACCGCCATCATTTAGTCAGTTCATCTTTGAGTCCAAGTGAACATTTATGTCAAGTTTGAAGAAATTCCTACGAGTCATTCTTGAGATACATATTCACAAGAAATGGAACGACCTGAAAAACATAATGCCCCTGACCATACAAACAAAAACAAGGCACAAAAGTCATAAGGAACTTTGTCTTTTCCTTTTTTAAAGTTTTTCAAAAATTCTGAATCACAGAGGTCCTCCAACATACAGTCATGAATGTGAACAAAAAAAAATGTGATTAGCTCCAGACCACCTGTAGGTCCAGTGATCTCGCACACACTCATGCACACAAACTCACACAATCACACAGGGAAGCGATTACATAAACAACTATTAACTAAAATCCAATTAGCTATCAATTTACAATTTATTAATGATGTTTATAATAAAGTGTGTCCAATTATTTTTGGAAAAGACTGGGCTTCTACTATAGCTATTTACATCTATATATGTGAAATTACCAGGGTGAATTTTCTGCATCGAGCAGATGAAACCTCACTCTAACAATTTATCACTGTTTCACCACGCAGCAGTAAAAATCAATAGCATAGTTATACTGAGTGGAATTGACTGAGTGTGAAATTGCAATCAAACAGCAACTATTACCCTCAACCAAATAGATACTACAGAGATAAATGATGTTTACAAATCCCCCTGAAATTCAGTTTACATTGTTATATTACTTGTTTCAGTTATAGTCTATTATGGAAAAATGTTCCTCTCATGAAATGTAATTTTGGTCCCTACTTGAGAGACTACTGCATTTTCAGAGCCAGAATTTTCACACTTTTTGTGACAGACTTTAAAGCTTGGATTTATCTAATCTAATCGAGCCATGTCAGATTCATGTACAAAACAACTTTAACAGACACATTTGTCACAAAGACCTGAACAGGACAACTGGGTGTCCTGTATTCTCGGTTCAATGCCTTACAGACTTGAATCTAATGTAACCTTGCTGCATTTTATTATTCCTGTTTCTCAAAGCCTTTCCCCCCAGCAGAACAGATGATGGAAATAAAGGTCAAATATTCAAGAAGTATGAGTATTTCACTAAACATTTTTATCTTGAATTCTGTCAGAGGTTCAGCAGACTAGCACAATAAAGGCTTTAAAGGGACATTTCACTCCCAAATCAAAAATACACATTTTTCTCCTGGCCTGTTTATCCATCTATATTTTTTTGGTGCGAGTTGCAGGGAGTATTTTGGCCATAAAGATGTCTGCCTTCTCTTCAATATAATGATACTAAATGGCACTCAGCTTGTGATTTTCAAAGCAACAAAAAATGCATCTGAAAAATTCAAAACCAATGTGTTCTTCCAACAATCATGACCCAGTTACTTAAGCTAAAACACAAACCTTGTTGTGAGTAGTTTCATGTACAACTTTCTTTCTGCAGTAGAATCAAGAAAATTACTTTCATTTCTACTAAAGTAGTTCCTGCTTGGAAAGAGAGATGTTTTTGAATTGATTTTTTTTTCTCGATACTTAAGAGAACCACAAGCTGAGTGCCATTTAGTCCCAGTATATTGGAGAGAAGGCAGACATCTCTATGGCTGATATCTCCAAAACTCTGCAGCTCACACCAAAACAATCTAGATCAAACATGGGCAACTGGCGGCCCGTGGGCCACATGCGGCCCCCGTCCTCGTTCACTGCGGCCCTTGAGTCAATTTCCAAATATCAATACATTGTTGGTTCCACAGATATTAACAGTAAGCAGCTGTTTGACTACATCTGAACCAGCTGCTAATTGTAATGACACTCTATTAGAGTCTATTGTATGGCAGCAGGAGAGGCCACATGTACCACCAGACACGGTTTTGCCCACCTGATCGTGTTTACTTGCTCAGATTTAGTTGATCAGGTCCTCTTTTATTGCCCTTTGTGCTTCTAGCATGGATAAGCAGACTACGTGGTTAAATAGTGTCTTTTCTGTCTGTCTTTATGATCGTGAGTCTGCACGGGGGCTTTTATTTTGAAAATTAACCGGATTCTCCCACCCTTATCTGTGTCTGACTCCCTGCCCGTTCGATCTGCAGTGTGCGTATTGACGCAGCATCCATCAAAAATAGACTCGGCGCGTATTTGAAGTGCAGCTGACTGCCGAGCCGATCACTGCCTGTCTCCTGTGAATTTTTCTTTTTTAAAATATTTTTATTTGTCTTCCGCGGCTCGGCGCTTGTTTGAAACATGCCATGGAATAATGCAAACATGAGTGTTAGTTGTTGCACTTAGTATTGGTGTTCTGTTTTTGCCATTATCAAATGGTGATTTCTGAGAGCCCATTCTATTGAAAAAGTGGTTTATCACTCAGGGATGGGGATTTTTTTTTTCAAGGTTAAGTTTATTAACGGAAATTACTAAATGTATTTGAATATGAAAAAAATATATAGTGCATGTTTATTTGAAACATCTCATGGAATGGGAGTAGAAATATACTATAAACATCAAGCATGAATATTAGTTGTTACACATAATGTTGGTGTTCAGTTTTGTTCTATTATTGAATGGTGATTTTTGAGAACCATTTGTACTGAAAAATGTGGTTAATCACTCAGGAATGTGGATATAATGTTTCTGTGTTAAGTTCATTAATGAATAGAAGCATTACTAAATGCATGTGGGACTGAAACATATAAAATACATTTCTAGGTATAATTTTCCTGTATCCTACTGGTGGAAGTGCACGGTCAAAATGTGGCCCTCTGGTAGTGAGGACAAAATATTTGTGGCCCTCTCTGTCATCAAAGTTGCCCATCCCTGATCTAGATGGATAAATAGCACCACAGGCCAGGGGAATAATATGTATTATTGGTTCTGGAGTGGACTGTCCCTTTAAAACTTCACTCTGAAGTGCAACATGGAATGGGAAAGTGTGACAGTACTGACAGCAACAGCTGTGACAAACTTGTAACAACGGCCAGACAAAACACGTCTCAGAAGGAACCAATTAGACCTTTGGAGATTTCAATTACCACCTTGATGTGGCTTTCAGGATCGATAACTAGGTGTGTGTTTTGACAAGATGGTCAGGGCTACAAGGGGCTCGTGCCGCTCCATCAGCTCAGAACAGCAGACACTGAAAGAGCGTTGCTATTGTTGCGCTTGGATGTGTTTCCCTGGCGATGGCATCTGTGTGTGCTGTGATAAATATTCATGCGTTTCACATGCGCCAATGTAAACTGATATCAAAGATGCACATCCTACATGAGCTATCATTAGGGTTAGGAGATCAAATAGCACAGCGGCACCCAAACAAGATTAGAAAATGTCACACGCCACCTCCTTAGCCCACTCCTCTTCTTCTTCCTCCTCCAGCGTCTCGTTCAGAAGAATGAAGACAAGTAAAGATTCAACACACAGAGCCAGACAGCAACACCGAGCTCTCCAGCGCATACTAATCTGAAACAACATTGCATCTG
>JAJHUR010077318.1:0-31427 GCA_027495735.1 Lutjanus campechanus | reverse complement strand
TAAACTGGTATAGAAAAAAGTTTAGTTCAGTAACTGGTATCAAAGCCAAAATATCGTATTGATACTGGTATCAAAAATTTCTAAACAATACCCAGCCCTAGGATCTGTCCACTTTTCCTTCCTTCTGTTTCTGGCCACATATGGTCACTCAAAGTGAAAGCACTGACATTTTGCAACACAGCTGAAGCTTTATAAAGGGGCAGAAATGTGTATCTTTTCGAACATGAGGTCTTGTGGGATGCGGCACATTCATGCCAAAGAGCAGAAGCCTCTCAAAGGCACGGTTAATTCTACAGCTTGGATCCTGAAAGGAAAGAAGGCCTTACTGTAAGTCTTCTGTGGTCTTTGGATTTGGAATGGCACTGACCCTCCACTCCTATGTTTTGGATGAGAGGGAGGCTGTACTATACCCTCACCCACACCTCCCTCTACCTCCTGCAAACACACACACACACACACACACACACACACAAACACACAAACACACGTACACACACCACAACCCCCCACCATAACCTCCACGGGCCACACTGTCACCTCACATCCTGTCTGGGAGATTCACTCAGGAGGGAGGAAATGAGGTGAAAAAAGAGAAGGGCTGGAATGAGAATGTCTCCCTGGGGCGTGGAAAAATCAAGAAAATGATGTTCAGAAATTCATAGATTTAAAAATGAGCAGCAAGCGGGAGGGAAGGAGAGAGGGAGCAGAAGGAGGGGTGGGGCGGGAATCGGAGGGAGAGAGAGTTTGAGTAAAAAAAAATCTAAAGAAGAAAGCTGACAGGAGAGGAGAAGAGAGTCAGATGATAAAATTGCAAAAAGAGAACGAGCAGAGCAAAGAAATGAGGAGTCATTATGTCATTATAGAATACAAACCTTAACAAAAAGTATGCAACAAGTTAATATGTTTCATTTAGGCTGGTTAGGATTTATTTTTTTCCCCCCACTAAAACTAAAAATTCAAGACTGTAGGCGAGAGAAATTCATGTGGACTTATTATTCATACAGGGAGGAAAGTGAAAGCCATGTCTTAATGCAGCCGGTAGATAAGAAGGTCTCAAACTCGGCTCAGCGCAGTATTGACAGCGTTTTATATTCCAGCCTGTTTCTACCCCCTGTAATGGTTATTTAGTCCCAAATATTCCCTGCCACACATTTAAAAAAAAGGAAAAGTGTGTGTGTGTGTAGGTGTGTGTGTGTGTGTGTGTGTGTGTGTGTGTGCACGCACAGGCATGCAATAAGAAATTATTCTTCTGCAACCTATTTAAATACTGCTCGGGGTGATTCGTTGTAATTCATGTTTATATTACTAATGAGAAAATACACATTGACTCTAAATACTCAGTTACTGATATAAAGTGGGGAGGGAAGCTTTTCTCAGCGCTCTGGATTTACTTGCTTTAGCCTTAATTCCTAAATTAGCAGCACATTTTAATCATTTAAATGCTCTGCTTGTACTGTTATGAAAAGGCTGGAAAAAAAAAACAAATCTGGTAGGTGAGAATTTTTTTGCTTACCTGTCTGGGCTGCAGTTATTACTGCAATGAACAGCACGTTGTGGTATGCAACAGTTGGGAAAGAGTCTTTTTGTATCCTGCATGTGTGGATATTATAGCTAACTAACACAGTGATATATGCTTGTTTTCACACAGCCACTATAAAAAAGTATAACTAAATATCTATGAATTATCATTCATAGTGCGATGAATGTTCCCCTCACCCTAAAAATGGAAACGGCATAAGCTGACTTACTGTTTTTTTGTCAAGAGCCTCCCCCCGTTTATTCTTTTTCCCTTCCCTTGTCTTAATCTCCTCCACTCCATGTCCCTGTCTGCTCTCCTTTTCTTGCCTCTGGCTTCAGCCGTCTTCTCAAACAATGATCTGATTCTACGGTCGGTGCCAAAATTAAAATGTAACACAAACCCCGGTAGGCTGACAGGCTTGCATGTTGCCGCCGGACACTTTATAAACCTCTTTGTTTTCTCAGGCAGGTTGAAATATGATTCAGGAAAAGCTTCCTCTGATGTTTTAAAATTTTAGCTTATTTCAGTAGTCCAGTGAAGCTCAGTGCAGCTCAGCTGACACCTGGACTCTTTTTTTTTTTAATTTGAGGGTAGATGAGGTGACTTTCTGCTCGATCAGGTTACTGTTTATCCCTCAAGTATGTGTTGATATTCTATGCAAGTTCCATTATACACGTCTTTTCCTTAAAGCCTCAGGAAATTGTGGCTTAGTAAAAAAGAAATTGTAAAAATGCACATATAATATCTGTGTCTCATTATGCATCTGCACAACTAACTAATGATTAGAAAATCTACTTAAAAAAAACAGCTGTTTAGACAATTTCTCAGGGCTCTGTAGGTGTGGCAGGTCACATTTGGATTGACACGTCTCTCAGGAGTCCTGGAACAATGTACTGCTGTGGACGTAGAACGTATTTAAACCACCAACCAAACCAACCAACAATCTGTATCTGTTTCACTGTACGCTATATTTAGAATATTTCCACTGCTTTACTTTGACGTCAGACAACATTTTTCCGACAGGGAAATGAAGCCACCATTTTTGCTCGCTTCAGAGACACAAGACTCCTTTGTTTGTGTTATTGTGTGCCTTCGTTGTTTTTTAAGGGTTAGTTCAGGTCTGAACTAACACTATGTGCTACGGATTGACTGCAGTAGACAGCAACTCTCCTGTGTTCTGTGAGGTAAAATCACCATGTTTGTTAAAAAAAAAGTCTACAGCAATATAACGGCTTCAGTTCTTTGTCATTAAGTTAGCTCAGACTAAAAGATAAAGTGGGAGCGGAGAGATTTTTTCTTTTTTCAAAGAAGAAAGAAGAAATCAATAAGCAGAATCAAAATTTCAAAGATTAATTTGGAATCGATTCTTATTTGGAATAAATTCTTGATTCCCAACTGTTGCAGTGGTAAATGAATAATAAATTCATATTTACATGTTTGTTCTAGGAAATAATTTAGGATTTTTTCAGGAAGTGACAGACCTATAAAATAAAGCATTTTCAACTTTTTTCTTTCTCTAATACTGTACAAAAATATCTCTCACACTACTACTTGTACCACTTAATGCACTTAATACCTCTGGAACATTTGCAAACTGGTATCTAATAATCAATACTATCTGCAAAACCCTGGGTAACCCTTAAAAACGTAAGTAGGGATCACTTTCCCCCTAGCCACAGAGTGAAATAATATAATGACACACACGGGGATAAACTTGCACCAATTCTATTACTTGATTATCTGATGCCTGATGGTAGTAAACTGGACTTTACTCACCTTGTTTCCTCTCGTTGACTACAGTCGATCTCAAAGTAGATGAGTGAACTCTCTTCTTCATTTCAAAGAGGTGGATGAACGGAGTTTATTTGGTTTTATCCCTCACTACGCCTGTGGTTGAGAAGTTACCATATGCCGTTCAGTGAGTGTTTGTTTACATACTCTATGTACATCACAAGCACTAGTCTGCGAGTGCTCCTTTGTACTTTCATTGTGTCTTTGTGTGTGTGCGTGCGTGTGTGTTATCAGAGCAGTAGACTCGCACCTGAGCGATGCTACAAGAGTGTCTGTCTGACAGGCCTTTTAACCCAGAGCAGCCAGAGAGAACACAGCTCTCCATGTAACCTGTCATGTGTATAAAGCCAAACAGGTGTGATAGACCTCCCAGTCTGATCTGAGCCCTCCTATCTTCCTGTGCTCCTCTTTGTGATGCTCCATATGATCGCCACAGAGGCCTGAGATCAGTTGGGCCCCTCAGAACCATCTGAGCCTGCACAACATCCTGCTCACTGTCAGTCAAAGCCAGGCAGAGTCGAGCTGTCAGTCAGACCGCTGCTGGGATTTTCCAGCCTCGGGGAGGGAAGATGAGGCCACGAGCTACAGACAGAGATCATGTTACATTCCCATCAGCTGCTGCACAGCAAAACTACCATTGTCAAAGCTCTTAAGTTATGATTTCACAGAGGGGACTGGTGGAATAGAGAGGGGACTAAGGTTGGTCTAATCCAATTACACAGATCTCAATACTATCCCAATACCACTTACAGGCTGAAGGATGGCTGCCTCTGGGCTGCTCGCAGCTTGATGGATACACACCCAGCACTCCACTGGGTTGGTTAGTGAAATGGTTGCAGGGTCAAACCATGGAGATGAAGTAGGAAGGTGAAGCCATGAGGTTTAATATTCTTACAAAATACAGCCCAGGAAATATACCGACGAGCAACACAAGTTAGTGAGGAAACCTTAGCAGCAGGCGAACAGCAGACACAATAGAGAGGAAAAACATTGCTTGCACAGAGGGCTTTTAGTTAAACAAGTGTGCATGCTGAGATTTGTGGTTCACTCCACCGCTATGAAATAGAAAGATTGACCCATATAAATAGATATGATTCACTCTGAGGTTTGTGTGCATCACAGCGATGGCAGATGTGCAGCAAATATCTTTAGACTAGAAGTAAAACTGATGTTTAGAGTAGTCGTACCAGGGATGTTCACACCTGAGGTGTATTAGTACCTGGTCCAGCCCTGGTGCCTTGTTAAAATGTACTATACAACATCTGTCACTTCATCTGTTGGCCCGTTGCTTAAAGGATGACTGTCAGGTCACAGGTGAAAACGTTTTTATAAGGGTTTGGGAAAATAGCATTTTAATGCTAAAACATGAGCTAACTTTGACTAAAATTTGATTGTTAGGATTTTAATATATAAGGAACACTACTGGGAAGCTGATATGAAAACCTAAATAAAAAAGTAATAGACCTAAAAGTAAAGACATACTGTAGTTTAATCCTTTACCTTTACAGTATGACAGTATGACATAAAAAATAAACTTGTATTCAATCTCACTTCTATAAATTAGTCTAATTAAAAAGTACAGGTTTGTGGATTCTTATTGATTGGAGACAGAGCTAGGCTGGCTGTTTCCAGTCTAAGCGGCTGCTGGCTGAAGCTTTATAATGAACATACAGATATGAAAGTGGTATTGATCGTCTCAAAACTAAGCCTTGACAAGAATAAACACATTTACCAAATTGTAGATCTATTCCTGTAATTCAAGGTCCACTTTTTCTACTTGTTTTAGGAGTTGACTTAGTTGTCATGGAGAATAGAGCTATTGCATCTAACACGAGTGAGTGGACTTTGAGTTAAGATTTGTCAGATATGTCAAATCAAACAGACTAATTGCTGTTTGGTTTTAGAACAGTAAAGAACCAATCATAATGTTTGTTTACAATAACTTCCCAGTAGAGAATCCCTGTGTAACATACATACACTTTTAATGGCTGCAACATGTTTCATGATGTTTTCATGATGTTGTTTTAAAGTGCATACATCTCATTCATCCAAAATACATGTTTTATGCTTTCACTTAAGATATGTTGAAGACCTAATTTACCTGTTGGGCCCCAGACTAAAGAAAAATGAC
This sequence comes from Lutjanus campechanus, assembly GCA_027495735.1. Taxonomy (NCBI): domain Eukaryota; kingdom Metazoa; phylum Chordata; class Actinopteri; order Lutjaniformes; family Lutjanidae; genus Lutjanus; species Lutjanus campechanus. Next base: position 25,986 of record JAJHUR010077318.1, on the reverse strand, counting down.
AGCGTGAGTTACTCAAAACTAACAGTTAGTTCCACCGGTGGTGAGATGATATTGTTGGGTAGATTTTGTTTAATAAAGCCACTAGCAAAGCAAGTCAGTACGTAAAATAAACACAGCAAAAACATCAGATAGGTTGGACCACCGTGTTTAACTATATGTCTTTAAATACTACAGCTACAGCTGAAAATGACAACATACATAAACACATCTGCTAATTTTACATATCTCTGCAATTCAAATCAGCTGCCAGTTGTCTAGCCAGATGTGACTGCTGTTGCTATCATGACATCACGTGATTCAGTCTATAAGAAGTCTCAGTTACTTGAGACAAAGGGTTAATTTGCCTAAAGCAGCACAGTAAATCTGGGTTGATGATATATTGTGTTGTAAGAGACTTTTAAAGCTACAAATGAGACATGATAGGTCTTCCTGTTTGATTGGAGAGGAATGTCCAGTGTAATGTAGAAAATGGTGGACAGTGGGCTGGTTCTCTTTCAGGAATGACGGAGATGTTCTGTGACTTTGTGATCATGCTGATAGTGATTGTGAGAGATTGCAGGAGAGCTCGGACCGGACGCTGTGCAGGGACAGCAAAAGTGTGCTTGACAGAATTAATCAATCAGACTGCGTGGGCCTCCGTCTCCTCCTGACCGTGGAAACCAAGACGACACAGTCGGGTCAGGGATGGGGAGGGACGGGCCGCTCCGAGTCATCTGTCATCACGTTACATCCATTACTAATTCACTGAGACACTGACTCCCGCGCGTGGCACGCACAGCCAACATGCATGCTGAAAGGGGTGTGAGCACGCATGTGTCGGCACAGGTGTGAAAATTTGGATCTACTCACCTGTGAACATCCCTGTTCACACTGAGCTCACCTGCCAAATGACATCTGAAAATTCCCACTAGAAACTGAGGGAATTAGAGCTGACATTGAGCAGTTATCAAACTGTAAAGTGGTAGCAGCAGGCTGTCGGTCAGGCACTTCCTTTGCTTGCTCGTGGCCTCGTTTTTAAGTCAGTCATTCTGACAGCTTTGTATACTTTGCTGTGACAGAGAGAGTACAGCAAAATAATCATTTTTTAGGGAGAAAAACCCTCACTGTTGTGTGTTTTTGTAACTCAACAACTATCAATTTACACTTCTTATAGTTTTGATGTCTGAATGGCCACCTCAGAGCTGCCCCAGCTGTATGAGTGGTCAAAAAACCTCCTGTCAGCCCTCGTCAAACACTGGAGAATTGGCTGTGTGGTGTTAAGTAACTTCTCTTTGAGTTTGCTCACTGTTTCCGCAAGGGAAATGTAGCTTTGAAGAAGTGGAGTGAAAACAAGACACTTGGCTGATGAGGTGCTGTCTTGCAAAAAATCTAAGACAAAAAGGGGGTGAAGCTGCTCACACTCTTTATACTCTGATGCATATTTATCAGGATGAAGACTGATGTTTCAACAAAACTGTCTCTGTCAGAAAAAAGCAGCTTTGATCACTTAGCGGTTGGATAATTAATGTGAAGCCAATAAGTGTGTAGTTGTTCATTTTAATGATCAGTCATAATTCATACGCTTATTTGCTAATGGTGGGCCCAAAAACCAACAAGAAATCAACAGTTTAATTATTGTTACTGCAGTAACACTGGGAGTATAACCACCTCCTTGGAGTGTGTGGTTGATGACTTGAGTCGTCATCCCAGCGAGATCTCAGACGCCTCAGTGACTGGCTTTAATTGAACAGGCATCCGGCACAAATAACCAATTTATAACAGCTAAATTTAGCCCTCATTCTTTTTAAAGGGCCACCAGCCCTAAAAAAACGAGGCTCCCTCCTAACATACCACTGTGAAGCTGTTGTGAGTAGTGCGAGATGTCACTCGGATCTGGATTGGCCCTCAGTGGTAGAGTGTACTAGAGCTGGAGGATTAGTTGAAGTGACGCTCTGTCTTTGTGTCTAACATGGGTCCGGTTACTGATGTTAATACTGATGATACTTTTCAATTAGTTATCCAGTGCTGTGCTGTGTTGTATGTTACCTGCTGCGGCAATAAATCAACAAATACTGTATACGTCCATTAAAAAGGATTCTGTAAGGTATTGCAGAGCTTTCTAAATCACTTGAATTCTAAGTTTCTATCGTTCCCAACAGCAGCAGTACGACAGCAGCTGGTGTGCACACAATGAATTACACCACCGGCAGCAAGTGATTATGTCCCTCCTGTTGGCATGAAGTGATGACAAATGAAGGAGTTGTCTCTCACTTTCAGAGGGAGCGAGATTTCCCTGCAGCCTCGCTCCACTCACACCTCATTCAAGTGGAAGTGTGTATGCTATGATCATCATTACGTCGTGCTTAAAGTAGTCCTCTAGCATAAAAGTTTATTTAATTCCAGTTATTTGTGTATTTTTCATATTGGTATTATTTACTATCATTATTTGGTTATTTTATTTCACTAAGCACTAAAATGTCCAGTGTGTAAGATTTACAGGGCTTCGCTTGCAAAATTTAATAGAAATAGAAGTATGTTTTCATGAGTGTGTAATCACTCAAAAATAAGATTTGTTGTGTATTCATCACCTGTATTAGAATAAACCATTTGTATCTACAGAGGGAGTGAGTCCTCTTCTACAGAGTCCTCCATGTTGCACTGCAACAATAGCCCAGAAAGTACAAACCAAACACTGGCTCCAGAGAGGGCCTCTCGTGACCACTATAGGTTCTCCTACATGATTGGAGGTGGAGGTTGAGTTGAGTGGTATTGACTTGGGGTGTCACAATTCTCCAAATCCATAATTTGATTTGACTCTCTAGTGGTAAGGTTTTGATTCGATTTAATTTTCAATTCAAACATATGTTTCGGTAGCACTGACATTTATGCCATTGTTAGACTATAGAGTATTGATATGTAAAGATTAACAGATCATCGGTTTAATGCCCTGACAACTGTCATCAAGAAAAGTGCAACTGTAGGTTACTGATAATCTGCACTGTGTCATCTTTGAATTGTTGTTTTGTTTTTTCTTTGCACACATGTCAGACACACACTGACCATAAGTCCTGCCCCTTTTTACTCGGTGCTCCAGTAACAGTTCTAACTCGCTATCTACGTCAATTGTCGTTAGCTATCTAGTTAGCAAGTGTTTTGCTCTGTAGCAAGCTAGCTAATCTTAGCAAAACCCTAGCTAGTGTACTAGCTAAACTACATTAATCGCTAGCTGGCTAGTTGGCTAACTAGTTAGCTAGTGTTTGGCTAACATCAGCTAACTTAAGGTGTGACTATATGTCACTTTTATGGGTCCCCCAGCAACATCTTTTAACCATCTTCATTTGGTACAACCCTAGCACATACCATGTCTAAGTAGGCTACAGGAAACGGGAAAGCAAAGAGCTGATTGAGGTATCAAGTCAGGTATCAAGCTTGCTAAACTTTTACTGGAGCACAGAGCATAAGAGGGCTGGATTTAGGAAGGGTAATTTGAAATCATGGCATCCCTAGTATTCAGTTGGTTGCAGTCTGTAAACTCAGCACTGGATGCCATTAAATCCTACACACTGGTCCTTAAATTTTCAGTGAGATTAGCATGGACGCAAACTACAGTATCTCATCATCTTTACACTCTTTCAGTTTCTTTTCACTCTTCTAACACATAATTTTTTTCTGATGTCAGTGGTTAATGTCCAACCCTACCATCGTTGTAGCATTAAAACTCGATCCACACACTTAGTCTTAACCTCCCCGAGGCTCAGCATGCCTCTCAGTAATAGCGAGCACCCCTCAGTATGGCTTGTGTTCATTTAGGGAGCTTAATGAATTACAAGGGCTTCATAATGAGTGTGTCTGAGCAGTGCTGTGGGGAGGTCATATGGTTTGAATAACTAATGAACCCAATCACCAGTCAGAACTTTAACATGCATGAAACATTTTGTCTATACTGTTGTAGAAGACATAGCTACATATTACAACCCGAGCCCTCCCACCACCACCACCACCAGAGTGGGAATCTAACAAAGTAATTTGGTTTTCCATTTCCTGTAGGCCTTTGGAGAGGCAGTTATAACTCTCAGGTCCCATCAGGGAAGAACAGGGGAAGTAGGCCGAGCTCTACTTGGGTAAAAATAGAGGAGAAAACTTTACAACTTTGCAGTGTGCACTGATTGGCAAAAGCATATCAAATTTCTGTCAGTGCAGTTCAGAGAGATCCCATCCATCCATATGCCTTTAAGGTCTTGGGACTGTTCATTCAAACTTGATGTCCTGAGGGAGGTTTTGGCATTTCTGGGCATGACTGTAAAATGTTTGATGACCATTAAAAAGTCATTCCGATGCAATATTGTACCAGAAGAAAATGTTTGATGTTTGAAATCACTCTGCAGTGTTTTCAGTATAGCTGATGTTTGTTAAAACGGTAACAAACATAGTATAAGGACTACTGAAATATTCTGCTTCAGTCCATATTTGTTGGTGTTTAGCCTTTCAAAAACATTTTCTTTGTGGTCTAAAACTGTTTGCCCTCTCGCTTGCCACACACAAAGGGAGCCACGCACCTGTATAAACCATGAGTCATTTTCATTAAGGAAAGTTGACTTAATATAAAAAAGGCTATGACTTTATGTTTTATCAAGTATAATGTTTACAGTCTTCAACATCTTAGTTTGCAGTTAGCTTGCTAAGATTTGCTTATTAGCACTAAACATAAAGTACAACTGAGGCTGATGGGAATAGCACTAGATATGGTCAATATTTGGTCATAAAACCATGTACTGGACAAATTAAGATTTTGACCTGATAATGGATCAAGATGAAACTTTATTATCACTAAATCAGATCACCAAAGTTATTACAATTCATCCTAGGAGAAACATTAATGTGTGTACTGAGGTTTGTGGCAATTCATCCAATAGTTGTGACCCTTGACTCAAAACCACAAATATTAATCTCATGGTGGTGCACAAAGTTGGGGATCACTTAAGTCATTAAGGATACATCATCTGGGAACCCTAAAGGCCATTTCACACCGTCCCACAGTAACTCACCTCCTCCTGTCATTTCAATGAGGGCAAAACGCAGCCGCTCTGATGCTCAGAGTTCACTGTGCTGAACTTCTGGCAGTAACTGCTCAGTGTTGGCCAGTCAAATAGAAGGGGGCGGGCATCATTGAAATAGCAGGCATCACGGGTCAGGGAGAAGCAAAAATGGAGGAGCTGATAATGCTGAAGAGCTGTACAACACAAGCAAAGACAAAATAATTCTACCTGAATGTTAAATTGTGGAAATAAATGATTGGAGCCTAATTTGTTTGGGAGAATTATTTGCACAAAGGAGCCATGTTTTCCCCCTAGCTTTTTTGTACATGTGCATATACAGATATTTGCAAGCTAATATACATATTGTGGATTCTGGGGTGGGCAGCACCAGCACAGTGATGTCACCGAAGCACCTGCTTGTAGCTTTGGACCACAGTGGCAGCAGATGCTTGTAAAAACACTTTTCAGGGGAACATTCTTGAAGGTGGGCAGTTGTCAGGGTGATAACCATGCGGTGGTCTGAATGGGCCTTTCGTCAAGTAGATTATGAGATATCTCACTGGATAAATGAGCTTTGGTCTGCTGATGGTGCTTGATTAAAAGTCAGGGGACCACAAAGGTCAGTTAACTTCATCCACTTGGGGGCATGAATAATTGCGCAAAATGTCATGTCAATCCATCTATTTGTGTTGAGATATTTCAGACTGGACCAAAGTGATGGACTGACCAACAGACAGACAGTCAGATATTGTTCCCTGAAGCTACACCTCTGATGTGGCTCAAAACGTCTGTTTAAAATTCATCTTCCTTTACCCAAGGACAAGAAACATTAGTTGTTCTACTTTCTTAGTGATATACACACTAATTGTGCATGGGTACACAGAGGTAGACACACTCCAACACATGGATGTGTGCACACACACACGCAAACACACACTCACACATGCACTGAATCACACATCCCCTCCCATAATCTCCTCCCCAATCCCCTGGCCCCTGTCATTCAGATCTATGAACTTCCATTAGCAACCATCTGTTACAACCTGCAGCAAAGCTATTACACTTCTCACACACACGCATACTCACACACACACACACATATGAATGGACACACTTACCTTCAACGTATGGCCGACTAACTTCTTGGAAGCCTTGAGAGAATTTGCTGAAGCATCGGCTCTTTAACCTTCAAAGGAGAAGTCACCTGTGCACTCACAAACACCTGCGGTAGCGTCACTCTGCTGCTGCTGCCCACTACAGATGCATCAGAAGGTCAGCAACCCTCACACACACATACGCACACACACACACAGACACACACACACACACACACACACACAAACAGAGTAGGAGGTCATTACAAACACACACACGTGCAGGGATAGGTCACAGTATCGTGTTGTAAAAACAGATTGTTGTATCTCTGGATTATTCTATCTATAGTATTGGGTCATTCTATCACTCCCACTGATAAAGGTCACAACATCCCACCCACTGTTCCTTGGCAGAATTTCACATTCGACAAAATGTCAGAACCTGATCTGCTTCATGGCAGCGCGCTGCCTCCAGCACTTTTCTTCACATCTTCAATGCACACATTTATTTTAGCTCTGAATGTACCATTTTCAGCCCCATTTGAATACTCTGCTCTCCCTTTTTTCCCTCCTAAACAAATGTCAGTGTACAGCAGAAGATTTATATTTTTTTGCCGTGTTCCTGCCTCACACAAAATCATTCATTTGAGTGACAATATGGGTTCCAGGCAGGAAGTGGCAGGGGGGGGGTTTGATTCAGCATCTAATTATCCAACTTCTTCTTGAAAGGAAAAAATGCTCTCTGTGTTTAAGCAACTTGTTCACGTAGCAATAGCATCTGCTTCACTCCTTCATTTCCCCGTCAGCGAGAGACAAATGAATAGAAATGACTGCTTTGTGCTTTTATGCAGCCGTCTCTCCAAGCTGCATAAAACATATATTTCTGGTCTCCCATGTGCGATTTTGTATGTGCAGAGAGGGAAGAGAAAAGGAGAGATAGAGACACTTGAATCAGGAATTGCTGTGCTAAAGCACAGACGTTCTTTTTTTTGTTTTTTTTTTTGTTTTTTTTTTCAATTGGTGGTACTCTTGTCTGTTCGTTGTTTTCTTTCCTAGAGGGCACAATTGAAAAAGATCATTTTTATGAAAGGGGCTTTTGAAAAACGCCTCAGCAATCAAACATAAAATATGTTATACCGCTGTGTGGTGAAAAAAATGAAATAAGCACTGCGCAAAAATAGTGCCTTGTTCGAATAGAAAATTGTCTTTTCAATGACAAAACGGCACAGTGTGGTCATCTGCTTCTCCTAGTGAGACCCTTTTGTAGAAAAAATGATCTTTTTAGTAAAATATGGCATTTTGGTTCACTGTTCTAAGCGGGTTAAATTCCACCCTCACTCCAATCCCCTACCAGACCCCTCCACCTCTGCTATCTCCTCTTCATCCTAGTGATTATCCACCAGCTCCCTCTTATCAGCATCATCAGCTGAGAGGCCATATAGCAAAATGGTTCCCATGGGAGGAGGTCGATGTGCAAACTTTTGTGGCCACAGACCACAGGGATGGAGAAATAAGGCTCCCTATACCTTATACCTACATATAATTAATCTGCCTGAGTGGTTCTTTGCATAAAAATCCATGTTGCAGTGAAATGACACATCACCTGTATAAATGAAAGGTTTTTAAAGCTTATTTGGGTTCAATAATAGAGGTATTTGTGCTGTTTGTCAGTGAGAAGTATTTCTTTTTAACCTGATCACGAGTGGGAGGCCGGATGTTGCTTGTGGGCGATGTAGCTGTTGGTGGTGAGGTAAATAATCCCTATCTGAATGCTGGCCTGATATCCATAGCCTGCCTCTGACCCCCAGGAAGCTTTAATTCCAGTGAGATGGAGAGCCGGGTTCTGCTTGAACGAGCCCCTTCTTCTCTTCCTCATGGAGTGGACAGGGCAAATAAGGGGCTTGTGTCCTGAAAAGGAGCTGTTAGTTCCTGACAGGCCATTGATTGGAAGAACAGGGGCTGTTTTCACAGTATGGCGCTCTTACATAACCAGATACACACATGCATGCACACACACACACACACACACACACACACACACACACACACACACACACACACACACACTTTTGCTATCAGCAAAACAGATTTTATGTTTTGGCCACAGAAACTAAGTTTAGCAAGTTATTCTACTGCAGACCTTACACAGAGACAGACAAATTAATTCTTTAGCCTGTTATTCGTACAGGACTGGTATTACCCGGGGACCTCTAATAATTTGTAATAATTATGGAGGTCGTCCCATGCAAATCTGCCAAGTCCATTATTTATAAAGTAAAAAAAGTAAAAATTCCACCACAAATTACCTACTATACAGAGGTCATGTGATAATATTAGTCTCATGCAAATTGGCATCTCTGTGATTTGGGGTCATATTTTCTGTTTTTCCAAGGATTTTTTTGTTTTTTTGTTTTCCCTGCACCTTTTCATGTCTCTTTCCCCATCGAGAAATATGGAAGCTGTGTTGGCAATTATGAAAATGAAAGTTTTGACAGCCTTTTGGGTACAAATTCAAATGGCTCATCTCGCATGAGTGCAGGGAGACCCATTTGCAAGAAAGAGTTCAAATCCATCAGAAGAGCAAAATTGTGAAAGATGATTGATTGACATGCATGACGTTGGCAGCATGTGGTAAGGAACATTTTCTATCTTTCAACAGAGCCTTGACATTGTATCCAGGGGATAATGTCAGTAAATCACAGTAACATGCAGACTGATCTCGTGTCAATGCGCTACAAAATGGGATGAAATGATTATGGGGTTCACAATAAAATTCTGGACGATTAGAATTACCATTTAAAATTTTAATTAGCATTAAAACCATCTTTGAAAAACTCACTCAATACTTTTCAGCATCAACAATGCAGACACAGCTGCAACATGGGTTTATGGAGGGGATTTCTGAATCACAAGGTCCTCAGGTAATACTAGTCCTGTGTGGACAGGACCTGTGTCATTGAGGCTTTTGAGAGTATCACCCCACAACAGACAAGCCCTACATCCTGAATGAGGGAACTTCTTCAACTTGAATGAAGGAAAAGAAATTAGAGAATATGTTTACATAGACTACAGTAACCTGGAGACTATTGAACCACTGTTTACGTGCAGCTGGTCAGAATCTTCCCTATCTTCTGCTATATTTTTGAACCTCACCTGGATAATCTGATTTTCTACAGAAAACCTTTGGGAATCTTTTTTTTTTCATCCTACAAAGCACAGAAAATCACTGGTAGTTTATCAATTCAGCAATGTAAAGTAGAGGAAGGGTCTTATAATTATTGCATTATAAACCTTTTCCAGATTATTGAAAAGTCAATTGTTGTATTGTTCTGTATACAACTGACAAATCCAACACAAAAAGGAAAGAAAAACTTACATGAGGAGCCAATGTTGGATTTATTCTGTGACAGTGAAGAAAAAAGTGCCTGGGGGAATAGGACAGATCCATTCTTTACAGAGCTAACAGAGCTTTAGCACTTGAGCGCAGCCACACTAGAATGATCCAAGAAATCATCTTCACTGGACCAATATAGATCTTGCAGAGCAGCTCAGTTTCACCAGGAAAGCTCTGTTTTATTTTAACGCCCGTGCATCAGGTACTGAATGGGTTCAGACAATTAGAAGTGATCTTCAGAGAAGCCGTTCAGAGAAGCTCTGCAGGGGCTGCGCCCACCAAGGCTATTGTATAAGTCTGCAGCATAGGACTGTGGGAAATGAAAAGTTTGACTGTACATGAAAGACAAAAAGGGACGAGTTTGAAAGGATATGAGAGGTCATGCAGCTCCTATTGCTCACAGGAGGAATGACATTAGTTTATTTCTGCCTGAGCTGCTGTTGTTTAAACATTCTCATCATGGTTAACGTACACAATCCCCAGCACTCGTCTTCACAGAGTTAGGACACTCACGCAGAGAGGCCAAGGGAATCAGAGGTCGGCTTGCCTTTATTTTGCTCTTCCATCAGACCAAGCAGTTAATCTTTGCTCGGCCCCAGCTTATCTGGGCGCCTGCCACCCTAGCCCTGCCCAGGGAGAAAGGCATCACACGCCTCAGCCCTCTCTCCTCCTCCTCCTCCTCTTCCCTCCCCTCGTCTTCCCCTCAGCTCAGTTCTCCTTGGATGGCTGGAGGAGGTGGCTGCAGATTGAATTATTCTCTCCGTTCCATTTCTCCCAAGTTTGCATTCATTTGCAGTGTGCTGTCACTTCTCTTCTGTTGTGTTTGTTTCTTAAGTGGAAGCCGTTTAGAGTCTGTCTCAGCTTGTTGCATCGTCTCATATCAGTTGTGGCATTGGCCTGCAATTGTGGTTATGCAAAAAAGAAGCAGGGCTTTTATTGGTGTTGGAGCACATTTGCAGAGGGAAATGCCCAGAGACCCCCTGGCAGCCCTATTTTGCACATGCTGTGTGTGTGCTCGTGAGCCAGATTTCCCACAGGGTTCCCACTCATTAGATTCAGGACTTTTCAGTGACTTTCAAAGTTCTCTTTGATATTTCCCTAAATGTTTTGGATTTAAAACATCATGTTCGTAACTAATTGACATTTACTGTTAAATTTTGTTTTATTTCTTCTGTTGTATTTACATTAATAAAAAAAAAAAAGGTTAAAGACCAGTTTAATTTCTATATAAGAAAAATCATTTTTTAAGTCAACATGCCTCTTTTCTCTTTTAATACAGCATCTAAATATTCTTAATGACTCATCTTAAACACTGGGGCATGTACAAAAATGTGTCCAATTAAAGTTGATTTGGGGTGACCAGCAAACCCCACCCATCACATAAAAGAGCACTTGACCGTGGGGACTATGAATTTAAGAGGACTTGCAGACTTAAACATGTTTTCTGCACTCTAAACTAAGTGATATGACTGTACTTTGACATCGAAGCACATTAGCACATTAATGCTGGTCTTAATATTTAATATAATATTTCTAAAAATCAGAATTTGATTGGATAAAAATGTCTCAACACACCACCTACTGTATTAAATCATCCTTAACCTTGCGACGCCAATGGGGCCATACAGTCAGTGTTAATTCCCTTTAATCAAAGGGTGGTGAGAGAGAAAACGCTGTGTGTGAGTTTGACATCAGCTAAATAGCTAAATTAAGAGAGGGTGGACAATACTAACAACAAGCTTGCAACAAGTAGGGTGATTAAAGCTCAGCACTCACCAGCAACATTCAGTGTCCAGTGACGATATGCTCCTACAAATGAACTTTTCTGTCTTTGGTAGTTTCTGTCTGATGTATCATAAAGCCCAGGACAGACAAACAACAACCTTCTCTTACAAATTGGGTACCAGGGTGGTGAGTCCCCATAATCTACTGTATGTTTGGTTGCCTTAAAAGTAAAAGGAGCGACAGTGACGACACCAGCGCTTTTCTGAAAAGTTCAGAAATTTTCAAGAGGTGCTTGGAAGGGCGGCTCAAAAAAGTCTGAGCACTCTGAGAAAAGACACTGGGTTCTTTACGTGGTTATTATTCTGCCACATACACTCTCTCTTTATTGGGAACAATTGAAAAAAGATGCTGTCGTAATATGGAAATAAAAGCCCTTAGCGTGTTTGGACAATTAAAAGACTTATTATTATCTTAGTCTCTCGTGTACTCTCCTGTCCTCAGGAGGAGTTTTGAGTTCGTGCTGTCAAACTCTGGTTCACCTGTCTTTCTTCTGCAGCCCATTGCCCCTCCTCTTCCTCCTTTTCTCATCCGTGATTTCTGCCCCACTGTCTTGAGCTCTGACAGCCCGTCATAACATAATGACCCAACGCTTTTCATGATTGGCAGGTGTTTTTCCTTACAGGCCAATGAAGTAGTGGCTGGTAGATGTGGTTTGATGCCCAGTTACCTTGTTTCCCCGCTGACTGACAGGTGGCTCCCCAAACTACACGGAGAGGAGGCCTGTTTGTTTGTTTATCACCCATTTAATTCACCCTGTGTTTGAAAAGCCATACGGCAGCTGTCGGCTGTATCTTAAGCTTATTCCAGGCAGTGACCAGGGGGATGGGACACTGCCTTCCTCTGCTGAGTGAGTGACAGGGAGAAGGTGTAGCAATGGGAGAGGAAGGGAAGGGGAGATAGGAGTTTGCCTGGAGGCAGCAGTGGATAGAGGAGGTGCTGAAGGGAGGGTGCATGGGGGGTTATGCTTCAGAGAAACAGTCGAGGAGAATCTCAAATATTGACCTTGGAAAACCACCTCTATGATAATAATTATCTCACTCTGTCCCCCCCCCTCTGTCTCTCCCCCACTCTACTCTCCTGTCTCTCTGCCTCCCCTCATGTCTCCCTCCCTCTCTCTGTTTCATGTGTGTCCTTTGCTCCTGTAATCTTAGGGACCTCAGATAAAAGCAACCTGGTGCTTTTTCTTCTCTTTGATACACATTAATCCCTATCATTGATTACAAACTTACAAGCTAAGGTTCAGCTTATCACAATAAGCCTCTACCATTTGACCCCCCTTCTCTTCCCATACTGTACCGTTTATAATACTCAATACCAAACATTACATTTATACTCTCAATGGAGTAAGCTTGGCTTCATAGGTAAGGGGGAGGTTTTCTTCTAAGCACTTAAAAAAAAAAAAAACCTAAGAAAATATGCGTTTTCCTCCATTATTATGAAATTAGACATTGGGCTTTTGAAATTAATCGCAACTAAATCTGGGTTCTTCTCCAAGTGTTTTAAATAGAAACGTCCTCTCAGCCATTAGCAAAACATATGGCTGCATGATATGGTAAAAAAGTCATACTGCGATTTCAGTTTCATTTGTACTGAGGAAAAAAAAACTGTTAAAATTGCGATGATGTGATATTTGTTGGGGTCTGAACGAGACAAACACGCTTTCTTTCATCTGAAGAACAAGATTTTAAAATCCAGATATCTCTGCAGTACTGCAGTACTTCATTATAATGCTGTTTTTTCAAACATTTTTCCTTTTTCAACAAATTGCAATTTGGTTCTGGTTCTGCGATTTTCATATTATTGCAATTAATTGTGCATCTCTCGCAAAAAACAGTGATATAGGTTACACTGCAGATGCCATCCCCTTCTCTCCCTTAACCAAAGGGGTTTATATGTAGCATTGTCATGCTGAAATCTACATAAAGTCACGAGAAAACATTTTCAGAAGGGCTCAGGAAAATAGCATTTTCTTTGTCTTCTCATTTCTAGCTGATGACTGATTTTGTTAGCTGATACTCTGTGGCACTATCAGATTTCATAAATGTTGCTAGCTATTGTAAGCTAACGCTAATGTTTTAACTCCATGAGAAGTCTGTCTCCAGCTGACTTTTTAATGTTTCCATCAAACAAATGAGAATGTCTGTGTACTTAATATAACATTAATTCTAAAAGACTGAAGCTAAAGCTACATCCCAGTAAACACTGGCCAGACCAGAAATGTGATGCATAAATTACGATTGATGGCAAAAACACATTGATTGGTTAATTAAGAAAAGTAACTATGGGGACTAGATTAAGTGCAGCGGACCTTGAGATGGTCATCCAGCTAGACCATGACCGCCCCAGGAAGAGAACTGGGGTAAGAGCTAAGCTAGCTGGGTGTAGACCTAAGAAAGCGAGTCAGAGAGAGAGTCGAGTGTAGTTGTCGACCTACTTTGATTCTGCACCAGCCCACATCCTCCTTCTCTCCCCCTCACATAACAAATCCCATTGTAACCCCTGGGAATAAGCCATGAGTTTGACAAATCCAATTTAGCAGGGGGTAACATTACTGCAGGTAGTTAGCAAGCATTCGTTAGCCAGAAATGCTAATATTTGAAGCTTACATCAGAGCCAGTAAAAACATCACATCCTCACACGTTTGTTCGTTGTGTTTTAGGTTTTGAAAGAATACAATACACCACCCAAAGTCATGAGACACTGCATATCGCTCTTCTTAGAGCAACCTGCACGCTGCTTCAACATGTAGAGAAATGCAAAGCTTGACAGGCCTGTGGTGCCGAGTGACAGTTGCTAATCTGTGATTGGGCAGTTGCTGTTCGGAGGAGCTTGGTGAAGGGTCAATTGCTGTGAGTGCGGAATAAGTGAAGGAAACCTATATGAGTACATCAATATTTTTATCACTTCCACTTTTCTCTCAACTAAAATGTTATTATATATTTTTGAAAAGTGAGGTAGGCAGGCTTCGGATCCCCAGTGGAAATTGCGCCTTTCTGTAGACTCACTTAAGCATAATTTCATGCATCTTCCCTCTTTGCTGTCACATTGCGTCAGGAAAGTTTAGGTTATATTTCACACACACTTATGTCTCAGTGTAAAGGTCTAATCTTATGCTCATACTGTAATCATGGTTTATGTTCATGATAATGACATATTTAAGAGGCCTGGTTCACTTTGTGCCTGCTCTGTTTTGAAACCTCACTTGCTGCAATACCATTTCAGATGACACAGTGGAGCTGCTTCTTAAAGGCGGCCATGGCAAAGTATGCTAAGTGAAGGCGGAGGAGTACATCTATTCATTTAAATTGGTGCTAATGGCAGACTATTTAAAAGTCAATTAATTGCTAGGGGCCAAATGCACAGTGGCAGTTAATGCTGTCACAACGCTGAGTAGTAATTGGATGTGTTGATGGGATGTTCCTGTGTGTGCTAGTGTGTATTCCTCGTCTCTGAAACTGGGTGGCCACCTACTATACCTCCAAAAAGTCTCAACAAAAGGATCGTCTGGTGTCCGGTGAATGATATTTGTCATGAAGAAGAGTATCATGGGGGAGCAGCATAATAGCCTGTATTCAGTTTGTATTTTACACTCTTAGGAATAAGGATGGTTCTTCCTGAAGGGTTGAGGTTCCTCCCAGAACCATTTGCTTCTGCCATTTTTGGAAGGAACGGTTTTCCAAGAGTTCTGTAAGACTAAAGGCCAAAATGCAGAAAGGCGTCTGACACTCGTGTTTCAAAGTACACCCTTGTTCTAAATGGCAGAACACGTACTGAAAGCATCTTGACACTCCCACTCCGAACTTGTTTCGATTTTGGAGCGTCAAATGAGGACCAGAGCTTTTTTTGCACCAGCAATATGTGTTTGGGAAGAGTTAAATGGAATTAAAATGGCATGGGCGTGAGGAGCCAGTGGTGACGTAGCTGCAGCTCCACCGGAAACCAGGTAAAAGACAAAAAAGCTGACCTGCGGCAGAGAGAGAGGGAGAAAGTGTTTGAATATGGACAGATGTGCCGACTTGATATAAACCTTTTTATGATCATGAATCATAATGTTACTGTACACTTCATTGGTGCGTGATTTTTTTATTTCAAGTCCAATTTGTGTATTACTTCATGCCGATTACTAATAACTGCGAGGGAAGAGAGAAGGCAGCAGAGGAGGGAGGGAAGTGTGTGTGAAGTACCGACTGATATAAAAACTTTTTTGATCTTGACTCCTAATGTTACTGTACAGTTCTGTGATTTATACGCAACAGAGTAAATTATCTGGCTCAGTAAAAAGCAGACAGACGCTCGTCTCCTCCACGAAACGTTTGTCACAGTGCTGCATTAATGTAAGTCATGATGAAAAGTCCAGATGAGCTGAGGTCTAAAACGTCCTCACTGATGTAAACTGAGTGAAACTGATGTAAATGGTCCTACTGCCTTAATACAAAAGCATGAATATGGTTCACTTAGTCATTATATAGACTGAGCAATTTAAGCTTTTAGTGCATTTTGGCCTTAAGAATGCTTTTCATTCAGAGAACCCTTTTTGGAAGAAAGGGTTCTTCAAGGATTGTTGAAATGGGTTTGTCAAGTATTTTGATACAATAATACAAAGAAACCCCCTTGATGTGTTCTACCTAAAACCCTTGGAACATAAAAAGGTTCTTAGTAGAACCCCTGGGTGTGTTCTTGATAACACTCCTTGGTGGGTTCCAGATAAAAACCTCGGAACAAAAAAAAGGATAAATCCTTGGAATATGAGAAGGTTCTTTATAGAATCCCCTGAATGTGTTCTAGATAGAACCCTTGGAATACAATAAGGTTCTCTGTAAAACCCCTTTGGCATGTTCTTGATAAAAACATCCAAAACATAAAAAAGTTCTCAGTAGAACCCCATGGATGGATTCTTGATAAAACCCTTGGAATATAAAAGGGTTTTCTGCAGAACCCACTCAGTGTGTTCTTGATAAAAACCTTGGGAATATAAATAGGTTCTCGATTGAACCTCCCGAGTGTGTTCTACATAAAGCCTTTAAAATAGAAAAAGGTTCCAGGTAGAACCTTTCATAGGGGGTTCTGGGTGAGACCTTTCATAGATGGTTCTAGGTAGAATGCTCTCAAAGGGTTCCACATGAAACGTTTATAAAAAGTTCTAAAAGGAACCAGAAACGGTTCTCCAGTGGGGACGAGCTGAAGAACCCTCTGTGGTTCTAGTTAGAACCTTTATTTGTAAGAGTGCAGCTTGTGGAGCGGCATCCACTGCTTTGTTCTAACATGTTTGTTTTCAATTGCTTTCACTCTGTTTTCTTTCACTTTGCACTGATATTTCTCACATCTGCCTTTGAATCCCTTTTTGTTTTTCTCAGTTTGACATCACTACCCGCATCTCCATCCTCTCTCACCTTTTCATCCTCTTCCTCGCTTCATCATCCCGCTCTGTACGGCAGAGGGAGGGAGACGGGGAGGGAGGGAGAGGGGAGAAGGCCTGAGATCGATGCTGGGCCTGCACACACAGAGACCGGCAGCTGGCTGAATCGGAGTGATCGATCAGGCACAGAGCATTTGCTCTGCCAGACTGCTGGGCCTTTGTGGATGGAGATTATTTCTAAATTATTACAGGAGGCAGATGCTTGTCAGAAGATGCTCTCTGTCAAGGTTAGACTGCTTCAGTGCCGCCTGCTTCTCTCTGCCTCTGTCACACTTTTTGCTTTTCATCTTAAATTTGTCTACTTTCCCCTCCTTTTATCTTCCACCATTTCTTTCTCTCCTCCAAGGGTTTTTCTGTAATTTTACACATTCCACATTGCTCTTTTATATTATGAAGCTGTCTTTCATGCAGCATGTTGTTTCCCTAACAGGAGATATGTTTAGCACTTTATAGGTGAGATAAAAAGCGCGCAGTGTATACCAATGAGAGGCAGAAAATGCCATCTGGTAAATTGACTTCATATACCCAGACAGAACACGCTTCACAGTGTAATCTTTGACCAATGTTAGTCTATAATGATACCGAATACACCAGCAGGCTGCTGCTGCGTGTTTGAAGCTTTCTCGAAAATGAGTTTGTTCTTTCTGGAACGATTTAAATAAGGTGTTTTCATTCTCTGCCCTTCAACAATGCTGAGTGCCTGTGTTCTTTAAAAATAGATGGTACGTGGATGGCTTTTGTGCGTCTTTTTGCTGAGTGAGTGCCGTGTGTGTGTGTGTGTGTGTGTGTGTGTGTGTGTGTGTGTGTGTGTGTGTGTGGGTGGGTGTGTGTGTGTGTGGGTGTGTGCGCGCTTCTGAGTCTGTACAGGTGTGCATAATGGTTAAAATGGATAATTTGAGTTTAAGGCGTCTCCAGTGTGTGTTTTCGCCCTTGTTAGGCTGATTAGACTTGGGAACGGCCTTGTATGCCCTGGGCTCTACGTCTTCTCGTTGTCTCGTTCATTTATACTGAGCGCTGCATTATTCTCAGGGTCAGATATACGGTGCAGAGGAACTTGCTAACAACCGTCTCAATGCCATAAAATAAACGAATTAACTGAAATAAAAAGAGAAACTCCAGGGTAGTTCTAATTAAAATAACACTCTGACCCTTATTTGTTTTATCCATGGTCAGGTGGTGACATCAATTTCATGTGTCCAATACAGGAACTACTGTAGGTGAACAGTAATTATGTTTCCAATCAAAATTTCTAAAAGGAGAATATGTGAATATTCACAAGAGGATGTAAAGAAATTACTTTGGCTATATGAAATGCCATGCCACGCTTGTTTAATTACCATGTTCCTCACCTTAGCATGCATGAATGTCAATTTATTGAATTTCTCTCCTCTGTCTTCATGCATCATTTAGCCTTTTTGTCAGAGAGGGGGGAGACGTATTAGAAAAGGCTCCTAGATGGATTTGAACAAGGGACACTGCAGGTTTTTCATATGCACCTTAGAATGGCTACAGCCTTGACTTTTTGGTCAGTCTGGGCTTAGTGGTATAGGAAAACAATGAAACAGACATGCACATCTTTATAACCAGTTTGATGGGTGCTGGATAAAAAAACAAAAAACTTGAATAGAGACAGAGATCTGCACACCAAAGAGCTCCTGTTGAAAGTGTTTATTTGCGTGACATTTTGAGCTCCAGGCTCTTCCTCAGTCTGCTTCCAGTACGTACGAAGAGTCTTATATACCCATAGGAAAACAGGTATTACAAACCCTACAGAATTCATGGTATATATACATACCAATCAAAAAACACCAATCTTTAAAAAATAGAGAGAGATAAATATAATAAATATAATCTCATACAGAACCCATGTTGCATATACACCAATCCTTCCAAAAAATTAGTGTCGGCATGGAACAGCGAGTATATTTATGCATAAATTTAAAATGTTTATTGAATGAAAACATCTAGTGCTCCCCTTCATAATCTTGGTTGTGTTTCTTTCTCAGCTTGTACTTATTTGTCCATGTGGGTTCATACTATGTGCCTCAATACATTTATGATCCCTTGCACGGCCCTAAATATGACCATATGCTATTGCAATGAAGGTTAACACAAGGGTATTTTTGCCATTGATGTTATTTTTGTTCACACTTTGATTTTTATCTATTAAAATAACCAACAGAAGATGGGGGTGCAATTGGCAGGGGTGGATGGACTGTTACGTGCTGTACTTGGAATTGAAAATCTAATTTTAAAAAACACTTGGAAAGAAACACGTAGCACTTAGCTAGCTTTGATCTATAAAATGTGAAAAATAGGTTTTCCAACAACCCTAAATTGGGCCTATTTAAATGTTTTTTCTTGTTATCTAGCAAGCTAGTCACCAGTACATCCCCGTGTCAGCTGGCTTGTGTTTTTTGGCAAGTTACAACAATGACAGATGACAGGACTTTTACCATGCTGTGTACAGTCTCTGCACCCAGCTGTTGTATATTCATTCTTCTGTGTGTGTTAACTCAACAAAATATAGACAGCATATAATCCATTTCTTTGCTGTGCTAGATTTAACAGGTCTGGGACCAACAGTATCTCGATCATGACTTTGATGAAATTGATTTTCTCATTTGACTCTCTGGTTGAAACAAAAAATGAGCATATTTCACTCTGTTCACTCTTCCTCAGTATGTAGCGATCATGTTCATATGATCTGTGGTAGTAACATAACAAACATGCAGTATGCGCAGTTTAACAAAGTACAGGTGCTTCGTAGATGGTGCTTTGAACTCCAGATGATATTTAACTAATAAAATATAACCTCACATGTTACAAGTCACTCTAGTGAATTAGTAGCTCAGAAGATGAGCACACTCCATCCACATCTGACAGACATGAAAAGAAAGCAGTGGGATTATTTTCTTAGACAGGACTGGGAGGAGAGTTTATAATGAAAAAGAAGGATTGAGCTTTAATTTTGCACATAGTAACTTGGAATTGTCCTCCGGGTATGGTATTACCAAATTATCACCAAACCTTTACTCATTATGTCTTTTTTTTCATAACTATCCTTTCCAGTATTCACATGTGCATGGTTATTTTTATAAATCGTCCCATTTTGAAGATCGTACATTATGTTACCACGGATCGCAGCACTTGTGAGTGCTGAGCATCACCCCCTTGTTAAATATTCAGAGAATCATCTCTCGGTGACCGAGGAGTGTAGACTGTTTGAGGACGAGCCGCAGCAGAGTGATCAAACATTTACATTGTTAGCCAGATGTTGTATGCATTAACATATGAAACCTGCTGTAGCGAGCTAGTTATGCTCCACACAATGAAAACAATCTGCTTGATTTGTTTGTCAAAAGATATATTGACATAAAACGTGTGACAGATTAACATTTGAAATTTCATCACACTGCCATTGCACTCTGAACCTTATCTTATATTGTAAATACACTTCAGATTGGATTTACAAACACTGCAGATTTTAACGTGAATACTTTATTGGACTGAGGTCTGAATGAAATCTGTTAGAGCTGTATAGAACTGCTTAGAAAAGCCTACAATTCAAATATTGATGGTATAATTATTTCTTGTATGTATATTTATATGAGGAGCTGTTGAATCTTAAAACACACTCATATTTGCATGTTAAAACAGAATGTGAGAAGAAAGAAGGTAATATATCAGTGGAAGAATGGAAAACAATATGGATGTATCAGTGGAAGTGTACCAGTTCACAAAATTAGAAGGAGTTAAGTAATACGGTACTTTATTATGCCCTCTCATAAATCCCATTATGAGGGTAACTCCCTGGGTCAGAAACCTGCTTACCCACAGTCAAGTTTTACAAATTGTTTTATTTATTAGTGAATATCAAAACACAACAAAAACTAAGGTTAATTGTCATGTTTTAATCCAGGTCTGCAACTTCCGTAAAATGCCACTTCCAGCTTTTCAAAGTCCAAGATGATGTCCTTAAATTGTTTTCTCTTGTTTTGTCAGTCTAAAACCCAAAGATATTCAGTTTAATATGATAATAAACATGGGTAATCTCCATATTTTTCTGCCATGTTTGCCTAAAAAACTACTTAATTAAACTAACAATTAATTGATTTTCAATAAAGCCCCGGGCAAGCAGGCATACCTTATTGTTGAGCCCTGCATTTAGGGATCAACACACAATAATTTTAAAAGCCTGATTATTAGGCTTATATTACATGTTTATTTGCACTAGTTTTCCTGTTAGGAGATAATGACAGAACAATAGTGATTTCACCACAACATAACAGCAAAATGTTGAAATGTAAGTGTGTGCACAGACTATAAGACCAATGACGAGTGACAGTAGAAACTTCATCACTGTATGTGTTCATATAGCTCCACAGTACACTGTAGGTATTTAAATGTCAGGGCACTTAGCTCCATTTCTCTCTAGTAAAGAAAGATCTCCTCTGGGAGAGATAGACAGTATGGTGGGAGGGGGGAGAAGAAGAGAGGAACAGTTAAATGGAGGCAAGATGAAGCCTGGATGGGGGAGAGAGAGGGTGATGAGAAGAAGGGAAGTGAGAGGGATTAATTGTTCACCCAGGAGAGGGAGATAACATCAGATGTTTAAAAGCCGCCACAACTAATCCTGTCATTTCTTGGACTAGAATAATGAAAATGGAGAAATGATATCTCTTGGAGAACTGGAAACTGAGCTAATCTGTATGCCTGTAACGAGCACATGTTTGTGATTTCTAAACGGTCTATAGATAATGTATATTTCTACTCACATGGTGTCATTTTCCAGTGTGATTACTGCTAAAAAAAATGTCATTTTATTGGCTGTAGTGTTGCTGGTTTTCTTTATTCTTTATTATTTCCTCAGTGATTCATTATATCTATATAATTCTCCAGGAATTCCTATATTTAACATAATTTGCATAGATGAAGCTTTGTGTTGTCACTCTATGCAGTAACCAGACATTGTAAACCACATCCTGTTTTCAGAAAGGAACATATCAATGGTTATGCATGTTTTAGTCCATTAACTGCAAATCACTCTTTTTTTTCTACATTAGTCCTGACAGTTTCCCAGAACACACCATATGGTTTTGACTGATTTTTCAGCCGTGGATTTTTAATCATTTTAATACAGTATGAAATCAACCCACTGTAGGTTAATTGTCTAAACTGCACAATTTACGCTTTTATTATTATTTTTTGTTTTCTTATCAATGCTGCAGGGAAGCATTGCATTCAGGAGCTACAGTATGTATCCAACCGCAAAAACAATAAGCGAACATGGATATTAAGAAAAGACATTCTGTGACAGATTCTCTGTCATCAGACTCCAATGAAGACCTGTATGACGTTCAAACGTTACTTATTTATTTATTTTTGCAAAGATAAAAACAATAATGAAAGAAAATCTGTATACTTGCATGATATGTGGTATACTTTGGACTAATTTTTCAAGTCTCTCCTATGACAAGATTACCCTGCCCTTGAGAGCACTGGACACGCCTGCATTTTCTTTGTGAACTGCTTGAAGCGCGTTTAACATCTTCCCTCATCTAACAGATACTGTAAATTTGGTCACTTGCTGTTCAACAGATGACTCTCTGGTGTAGATTACAGAACATTTTGATAAATCCCTACATCACATTTACTATGATGTGGGGATGATAATGATTAACTGATTGATTAATCAGTCATTAAGAATTTTAGCTATTTGTCAATCAGTCAATCAAACCAGGTCATTTAATATCATTACACAACACAGGGTTGTACAATGAAATTAGAGTTGTTCCTTCACGCGACTGGGGGTGTAGGTCACAAGATTCATCATGACACAATACTGTATCGATTCTTTGGACAACCATGTGATATTTCCTGATATCACGAAGTCTATCGAAATGCAATTTTCATGCAATTCATTTCAGAGACCGTCATCAATATCAGACAATATTATAGGTCCATGTCACACATTCAGTTATGTCAGCTCAAAAAAAGCAACTAAATTATGATTCAACAGTTTTATGTCTGAGTCCTTCCAGACATTTGTGACACCGACATGCCATGTAAACTTCAAAATAAACACGTATCTTAAAGATGAAGAGATAGATATTTTCACTTTGCATCAATCATATTTGATCGTTGAACATTAGATTTATTGTAGTCTTGTGTTTTGCCTCCTGTCAGCTCAGTGTGATCGGCCCGCTAAGTTCAACACCTTGATCTACAATGTTGTGAAGCAGGTCTCGATAAGATATGGCACAACAGTTTCTGATTTCCTGTTTCTTGGCCCATTTAGTCTGTTTCATTTTCCAGACTGGACATTAAGCAGGAGCAGGCTTACATTGGCCACAGCATCTACACGTGCAGCTGTTATATCAAATTTGATGGATTACATTAAATTTCATCAATCTACTATCAAATAAAGATCTGAAATATAGGAGAGAGATGTTTTTAGTGTGCTCAGCATGTTATCTGATATTCAATTATGTGTTTAATATGTAGGCTCTGTGTCCTTAAATGTTTCATAGGCTATATGATGCTTCTAGAGAATTTGCAATATGTTGCTGTGAGAATAAAGTGAGAATTGGGGGGGGGGGGGTATATTGCATTTGGTATTCTTTGGTTTGGATGTTTTGGGTTTTTTTTTTTAATTCCAAGAAATAAATAAATAAATAAATTGTTAATGTTACCAATGATCAATTAAGAAAAGTGATTACAATTTGTGCCCCAAATGTGATGGATTACCTACATCGAGCAAATTTTAAAGGCTCTCAAGTTCATTGTGCACTGAAATTAATGTAAATGAGCAGCTGCCCTGAAGCTAGAAAATCATTCTAATAACATATGGTACGCTTTTCAAATCGGTCGGCAGTAACATATAGAAAACACAGTTTATAGTTAATGAGCTAAAATATTCAATATCATCTGCATGGTCCTTTAAAATCCCGGCAGAGACCACTCCTGATGTTCTCAGTGTGGGACCAGCTCTCTGCCCTACTTCTGGCTGTGTTTGCGCTCTCATATCCGAGCAGCTCTCTCTTCCTCTGTGACCCACACCTGCCGTTCCCACCGACATCCCCTCCATCCTTTGGTCCCGCAGCTCTCCCCTTCCTCCCCTGTCATATCTGTCAGACGTTCAGTCGCTGGTGTTGCTCTAGGCTTCAAATTTAATTTGGTTTCAATCTGCTGTAATTGCTTTGAGAGACGGCCGTGTCTGCATGTTTTTCTTCTCTTATGTCTGCTGGAATACTGGATGGGGTGTGTGTGCAACTGTAAGTGTGTGCGTGGATGAATATGACTGAAGGTGTGTACTCATGTGTGCACGTGTGTGTAAATCCTGAACAATTGCCTGGCCACATACTGTCAATGATACACTTTGTCAAACACCAGCTGCTGTCACTGGACTCTCTGGCACTTTGACAAGGCTTTTGTCAGACACCATACACTTTCTCTTTGTAGCAGAGACGCAGGAGGAGGGGTGAGTGAGGTAAATCTACAAGACATCACCAAATATCTTTCTGGTAACACATCATGACCTTTTAGTTGAATAATAACACCCCGCCTATAAGCCCCCAAAGTGTAACCGCTTTCATTATTCTATCAGTAATCTAAAGTAAGAGGGAGGATGATTGAAGTAAAGGGCAAAAAATGGACAAAAATAAACAGTTTGCCCTTGAACTGCAGACAGTGCAGTGGTGAGGTGAGGTGAGAGGAAGGTTGCTAAGCTGATGGACTGAGATAATATTGGTATGGCTTTGTGGGGGGAAGCCACTGCCTCCCTCCTATGGTGGTTTTTCTCTCCCCCCTTAGTCGCCTTCTTTCGTCCCTGCCATATCCGAATCAGTCTGGTCTGCTTCCCATTATCGTAAATGACTGCATATAACAAATTAAAGAGTTTGTTTCTAACAGTAGATTCTCACCATGTGAAAAAAGTGACAGTTGCTCTTCCAAAATCACTATTGACCAATTATATTTTTGTATTTAGTATACAGATATATTCAGTGAAATTCCAAAAAGAGATTCCCCTCCATCCCCCCAATGATTCCTTAATTTTGTCATTTGGATGTAACAATATAATATCTAATATCACATTATCGTCATTAAAAATATGTCTTGATATCATGCCAGACTGTGACAATATATACTGTGATATTACATGATTGTTTATTTTATTTTATAAAATTGCTGCTACTGGCTATTGTATTGTTTTGGTTTTGCAGTTGTCCATAAATAATTCAAACATTCATTGCCTGTGACAGTTCATGCCAGTTTTTTTGCACATGCTTAGGTCATGGTTTGCCACTTTTTGTTATTATATTAAATAAAGAAAGCCAAAGTACGGGGCGCCCCTATAGCTCAGTTGGTAGAGTGTGCGCCCCATGTACTGAGGCTGTTGGTCCTCTGCAGTGGCTGCCAGTTTGACTCCCGCCTGTGGCCCATTTGCTGCATGTCATCCCCTCTCTTTCTATCCCCTTTCCTGTCAACCTTAAGCTTTTAATATCATAATAAAGGCAAAAGCCCAAAAAATAATCATAAAAAAAAAGAAAGCCAAAGTACTTCTCAAAAAAGGGAAAAACAAATATTATATGAACAAAAAATGCTGTACACATCAGATTTATTATTTCATTTTTCAGTAGAGATTTTTCTTTGTTTTTTAAAGCTACAGGTCAGAGTCACTGTGAAATCGGATAAAACAAACCAGTGTTTACATTTTCCTGGACAAAGTTATTGTGCGGTATGTAAGTCAGTTAAAATAAAGCAGGGAGGAGATTTTTATTTCCATAATTTTATTTTTGATTTCATATTTTGTGGTTATGGTGGTGCAAACACTACTGCTTTTGTCCATAGGTGCCTCCAAAATCCACATAATATGAAAGTTTCTTGTAGTAGCTTTGATACTGTAATAAATATCATCTCATCATACTCTGGGTTTTTAGTGTCTTTACCCCACTAGTCATTTCCGTTTTCTGCCATTGTAGACAACTATGTACAACAAACTGAAGAGTTTATTTCTAACAATAGATTCTCACTTTGAAAAATGTGCCATACTGTAACATGAGGCAAGATATCGTTTTAGATTATAGATATCAGTTTATTGTGATTCTGGCATAAGTGTTGTCTTTTCCTGGTTTTAAAGGCTTCATTACAGCAAAATGATGTCATTTTTTGAACTTGTAAGGCTGTTCTACAGTAGCTCTTCTATTATTTGTCTTTACCCACTTACTGATGACTGTTTATCAAAAAATCTCATTGTATTAATATTTGTAAAGCTACCAA
>JAJHUR010077315.1:0-10848 GCA_027495735.1 Lutjanus campechanus | reverse complement strand
TGATACTGTTACATGGACACATTGGACACATTTATTTAACACTAAGCCTGGAAGTAAAACACACTGGACGTAAGCAAGGTTGGAAAGTAGGCTAACGTTAGCATTGTTCTGGTTAAGTCAGTAATGTTATGTGACCTCATGTTCCTAAAATTAGCATTCAACCACTTCCTAGCTAACGTTACCGTTTGATTGTGTTACACAGTACAGTACGAAAGACAGTCCAGGGATATTTCAAAGTTAGTTTACGCTTTTTCTATTGTATTGTGCAGCAGTAATGTTAGCTAGGAGGTGGTTAATGCTAGCTGTTGTGTAACAGTGGAAAACGAGTCATCAAATTTGTTTTAGGTTTAAATATGTATTAATATCTCGCTCTGGAATACACTAGTATGACATTTGAGCCTCCCACCAAGAGTGTGATGTCAGAGAAAAATTGCCGTCGTGTGACTATAGTAAATATAGACAATTGTGCTAATTAATGCCAGTTATGCTAATTCTCCCAACATATGCAAGTTAGCATCCAGTAATTTCTAAATGCTGGGGACCAATTCTGTACCTCTAACATACTCTGACATAAAACTGTGGGTTACTCAACACTTTCTGGCCCAATTCGCTGGCAAATTTAGACTGGCAGGCATTAAGAATAACTATTTAGAAACAGCCAGTCTTCTCGCTGATGGTCTTGTTTGCTTATGTAGGTCATACAGAAGCGTCTGTATTAAATTGAGACTGTTTCATAACCAATTAAATACTCATTGTAATAGGGAAAAGAGCAAATGCATTTTTAAAATCTCTTCTCACAATCAACAAAATCACATAATGGTGATTTTGAAAAGAAACCAAAAAATGCTCAGAGAACGAGAAGAGAAAAAACCCCTTTCTTTAAAAACAGAGCATCAAACCTGCATTAATTTAATGGTGGTAAAACGCTGAAAATAAAAGGTTTACAAATTATTTTTGTCTGCCTGTTTACCTCTCCATATCTCGTCTGTCATTTAGATTTAATCCACATCTTACTTACTGTGATCAGCCACATTTAAGAGAAAATCTTTGCATGACAAATACACCAGCACCTCTCTGATATCATAAAGTCTCTGACCTTTAAACATTTTCCCACCTCACACCTGCAATAGACCTTTTTCACAGCAGCCATTTTGACATGAAATCGTAATAATTAAGGTCTGTTACATTCAGGTCAATTGCCATTGTGTTATTGTGCACGCTGGCTTGCTGAAAAAGCTCTGCTGTACTAAATATAACTGGACCTTAATTTATATCATTGGTAACACCTGTGCTTACCCTACTATTTCATATTAATATGGCTGCCGTGAAAAAAGGTCTATTCCTGCTATTTCTGCTCTAATAACTTAACACAGCAGATGTCCAACCTGGTGTGTCCCTGTGCATGACTTTACTTGACTTCAAAATGATTATGTCCCTTTGCGCATTTTCACACATGAATCATTTTTATTCAAACTGTGATTTGAGCGTGATATTTTGGGGAAGAGTAGGGAACTGAGTGAAAAGAGCCAGAAATCTTTTTCAAAGTCTGAAACTTTAGGCCTCCCGACAGACATAAAAAGAAAACGACACCCTCCTCAAAGTTTACTTGGTTAGTTCTGCTCAATTCTTGGATATTTTATGAGATCATGATTAAATTTGATCCCATAGATACTCAACAACTGAGCCAAGACGGCGTAGTATTGCTGTTTTACAGAACTTCAGACTACATCAAATACATATAAAAGGTCTGTTCAAAGGGGTTTATTAGTTTCTGATTCTTGGAAATTGGGAAGAACAGTGAAATTCCCACTAAACTCTTATCTCTGAACTATCTTCACACAGATTTAAGCTATTCTATGTGATCTTCTTTTGATAATTAATGTAAAAACGAATGTAATATTTTTTTCCATTTCCATTCACTGAGTCTCCCTTGAAACTTTTTTGATCATTGCATTTGCAGTTTTAGTCCACAATGTGGGCAATGCATCTGGACAGTTGAGAAAAGTTGGGGAAACAAGGAACTTTCATGTTTTGTTGATTTTGGGGGCCTCTGTGGACAAAATAACCACAAAACATAACGTCAAAACTCACTGTGACTTGGCCTGTGAAATGTAAACACAGGCTGGTTTCCAGGAGAATCAAACCCGCAGACATTAAGAATAACTTTATAGAAATAGCCAATCATCTTGCAGGTGGTCTTATTTGCTTATGTAGGTCACCGAGGCCTCAGTATTAAATTGAGACTGTTTCATAACCAGTTAAAAGCTCCTTGTTGTAGGTTTAAATGCAGAAAATGCTAATGTATCCCATAATTGTCACTAATTATCACAGCTTTGATGCACATCCAGATGCCGATTTCAAAATCTGAAGGTTTTCTAGTTGTAAAAATAAATTTAGAGGATTGTCAAAGTTCTTTCAACTGTTATTTTTGGATCACTGTTATGTAACACAGGCTGATGTCCAGGTAAAATGGTGAAGAGAATCTAAGCTCAGAAATTCTCCCTATGAGTGCTGAGTTCTCAGCATCTCACAGTTTTCATTCATCAGAGCACCTGAGATGTGGTTGAACAAAAGATCAGGAATTAATGTATATGTTCATCTTTTTACCACAAATCGGGGCTGCACAATTAATCAAAATGTTGAGATTGCAGAATGGCCAAGTGCAATATCTAATTTGCACAAGTCACAATTTTTTGATAAAGAAAAATGTGTGACAAACAGCATTAAAATGAAGTACTGTCACGCTGCAGAGATGTCCTGGTCTACAAATCTTGTTCTCCAGAGATTAAAAAATGTTGGTTTTTTTTTGGTACAAATATCACATAATTTTTTTCAGTGAAAATGAAAATTGTGATGCAAAATTGATCGTTCCCACTAACCGTGAATCATGTTGCAATTACAATATCTGTCAAAATAATTGCAACAGAGTGTTTGCACCTTCATCACAGTTTGGTCATCAACCTGGTTGCACGGCCATCTCAAGGATAGCGGGATGTAAACACCAGACTGGATTACAGGTTGAATATTCAATTTAAGCAGACTTCAGGATGTCTAAACCATGAAAAAGTTCAGGAAAACGTATGGAAGCTGCTAAAACTCACGGAGAAGACCTGTGTCAGCAGGAAAGGGCACAGTATTTTAAGAAACTAAGATGAATAGGCGGTGAAGATCTGTACGAGCTGGCTCCTTCGTCTTGGAAAGACAACCTGACAGTTTTGTCTTCTATTTGCCATTCTGAGCCCAAACACGGCTGAAGACCTTCAACGTTGTAAAAAGGTTTCACAGGTTTGTAGATGGTGACAGAGGCTCAGTATCAGCTCATTATTAATGATATGTACTGTGAAAGCAAAGGTACGTGATCAACTGATCTACATTTTGGACATTTCACTAAATTTCTGAATATGCTAATAATAATAATAATATCTAAACATACTTTAAGATTTAGAGTCTACTAGTCTATTAGAACAACTTAGCTGCTTATCTGTCATAAACATAAACATTTAAATCGTCCCTCTTAAAGGGATAGTTCACCCCAGAATAAAAATTGAGTCATTATCTACTCACCCTCATGCCGATTGAAAGTCTTTATTCAGTCCACAAAACAGTGCTGGAGTTTGCACACTGTCACACCACACACACCCAGTTCAGACAGTGTGCATGTGCACATGACTGTGGCTCCAAGCTGAGGATCTGCAGTGAAGATTCAGGGTAAAAAACATGGTGTAAATAACTCTTTTTTTAGTCAACTTGGCATGTCGGGGCTTTTGGAGACTTGGATTATACCAGATGAGCAGTATGGAGGCATTTTATGTTTTTATTCTGTTGTCATTTTACGTCTGAAAACTTCCATTGTTTCAGAGATTCTGCAACAGTTTTCCTGTGAAACTCCAGCAGTGTTTTGTGGACTAAAAAAACTAAACCCAACCTTCAATCGGCATGATTAGCAGATAATAACTGAATTTTAATTTTGGGGTGAACGATCCCTTTAGTTCAATTTAATAAAGGAATAAACTGGTTAAGAAATAGTCTGTTAGTCTTATAAGCTCATATTTGGTTGCCCAAAATTTATCATTTTGTGCAACAGTGCTGCCTATAAATGTTACTCTTGAACTCGTGGGCAGTCTTGCACACGACTCGTGAACGAGGTTGTGAATACCACAAGAGGGGCGTTCATATGAACTCTTCTCATGAACACAGTAAATGTGACCCCATGTGAAGGGGTCAGCTGGGAGTTCAGATTTGTTGCCTACAGTCAGTACCGCCGATATGGCCGACCTCCAAATAGATGACACTTGATATGATTTTTTTTGTCCCATATTGTGCTAACTTTGACATGCAAAATGGTTTGTTACACAGAACCATCTGGGAAGTTGTCCTTAGCAACTGTTTGGAAAAGGGCAGGCACTTTCAAAAAAGCTCTTGGCAGGTGATTGGATGAACCATCTGTCTATCACATCTAACATGATAGACAACTTCAACAAATCAGATCAACAAACCATATATATGATGTAGTAGGAGAGTTACCTTGCAAGGCAGCTGGATTTGCAAGATCACGTGAGTATCCTTCAGTTCTGGCGTGTCAGGTTACTACCAGCAGCAGCCAGTTGGTAAATCAATCTCTTGCCGAAGTTGGGAGAGGAGCAAAAACATTTTTTCCATCGGGAAAAACCTTCACTGCCATTCTTTGCTCTTTTTTCAATGAACAAATGCTCCCCAGTTCTGTTATAACTGATGGTTTCACAGCATCTACGCTAACCTCAGGAGCCACGATTGTTTGAGATGAGTCACCTCCATGGACATTTCTCGCTGTTGTCACAAATAAAACCACAGCTGTTGCTGCCAGTAGTCCCTCCTAGGATGCTGATTGGCTGCTGCACTTAAGGACATAAAGGGATAACTTGAAGCTTGGCAAGATGGATTCTCGTGGGATCTTGTGAATCCAGCTGCCTGTGCAGCCCTACCCCAAGAATCCAAAATAACTATTTTCCAACCAATTCTGCAAATCAAACAACTTTGACTTTTATTCAATCCATGTAAGGACATCAGAGATGCATTTTGAAACAAACAACAACATGGTATTAATCCAGTGCAGTTAAGATAAGACTTTTTTTTTTTTCAACTGTCAGCTGGTTCGTAAATCTTTCACCTCCGTGTGAGATAAGGCCTCAACTGACTCTTCAGACTGTAGTGACTCTCATGACCAGCTCTCGTGTGCTATTGCTGGGTTGGCTGCGGGCCTCCGGCTGCCTCAGGTGGCTGAGGAGGTGGAGGATGTTGTAGGGACAGTGTTGGTCTGGCACTGCGCTGCCGCTGTTGGGGTCTACGTGTGTTCCCAGTCCTCCCGCGGCCGTCACCACGGTCGTAGAAGTGGAGCCGGCGGCTGTGGAGGCAACCACCATCAGCGAGGAGGTGGAGGTGGACACTCCTACCCCAGTCTGATAGCCCGGGCTGGGCTGAGACAGAGTCCTGTCCACAGCGGTGTTCTTCAGGTCGTCGCTGTCCATAGACTTGTCATAGTTCAGGACCTTCCACTGCTGGTTCACGGCCTGCCAGCGGTGGAAGATCCGAAACACAGAAGGTCCCTCGTGGACAATTAACGCTGTGGAGATCAGAGCATCAATTAGACAATGTCACTGTCTGGCGGCAGTCTTAATGACACCACAAAGTGATATATAACCCTGCAGTGGTGGATTCACTGTGCTCAAGCCTGCAGAAAGTATTAGCTGAGGGAGCAGCAGAACAAAACAACTCATCTTTACAGTATCGCACCATAACCCCGAGATAAGATCTTCATTTCTTAGAAAAATTGTAGACATGGCACAACTTACGACACAGCAATACTCACCACTTTTGGATTTAGGTTAGTAAAAGTGATGCATCTGTTCTCTGGGGTTGTTCGATAACATCTTATCACAGTTTAAAATTGCTTATTGATTCGTGTTCATTGAACTCAGTATCTGGAAAATTGAAATCAATCTGCAACAGGAGATGCTCAGACCCCAAGATTTTGCTGCATTTTCTTCCATATTAAAGTCATGCAGGGAGAGAGAGAGTGTATGAATGGGATGTTTTCTAGTGAGCTTAAAGGAGAAATCTGTGATATATTTAATGTAATGAATCGTAATATGACCACGATATATCATCAGATACTAAGGAAACGTGCTAATTTGAAATACTAGCTTCTCTGACAACAATGCTACAGCAGCGACGTCTTCCTTTGAAATTTATATTCTGGTCCATAACATACACGTTAATTACAGTTCAAATTAATGCTGAATGTTTGCTGAATGACTAAGTGTCTGTTTGTAAGTCCTAAGAAATCATTATTAATCTTTTAGAGGGAGTAGATGTTTACAACGGTTAAATGGAGCAATATGTTAATTGAGTTTGGCAGGCAGAAGGCAGGCATTCACTTCGACCCTGTGGAGACCGTTATAACCACAAAATATAATGTCAAAAATAAAATTATCTAAATAAACATTTCCTCCAGCTTTATTGCAACTTGCATACGACTCACTGCAACTTTGCTTTGCTTGCAATGTTTGTACGAAGGGCTCATATGAACACGCAGTATTTGAGTGCACGTGCATGAGACGTGTAAATTATACCATATGACGCTACGCTTCCTGCCCCATATGTCACCAAGTGTTCATTCATGAAAGTGACATCAAAGACTGAAAAGAAGAACTGTTATGAGTTTGGAGATTTAAGTCCTGCTTTCAGAGATCCATGGAGGAAAGTCTATCATTTTAACGGCGTCAGCAGTGGAATTAAAGGACCTGATAAAACAAAGAAACGGGAAAAACGAGTGCTGTTAATGCTGAGTTACCTGAGGGTAGGACTGTCACTGAAGTAAAGAAGAAATGTCTCGATATGAAAATGACTTTAAAAAAAAAAAGAAGAAAAAAAAAAGCCTTGCCATAGCGAGGGGCGATCAATGACAAGGGGATCAAGGGGAAGTTTCCATCAGGGAGACAGAGGACAGAATAAGAAAAGATGTTCCACTGGACAGAGACCTCATAAACCTGCATGTGAAGATATATGAGCAATACACCTGACAGCAGGTAATAATACGTACATCATTAAATTAATGATGATGGGCTTTACGTGTAAATTTAGAATTATATTATAATTTCATATGCAGTCAAACAGGATAATGTCGACGTAATAATGAAGGGTAATTTATTTTTCAAACCCAAAATGTTCTCATATTCATGAAATATACAGTAATTAGTGGAAAACTTAAGTTTAGATAACAGCAGACTAACTGCACATGAGCCTGCGACATGTCTGGACCACTCAAACTGTGTTTGTATCTGTGAAAAAATTCAAAATACGAGAAAATTGTGGAATGCAACAAGTTCTCCTACATCACTTGAATAAACCACTTAAGAACAAATCTGTTTGTATGAGTGGTTCTTGCATGAGGCCCAGTGTTAATTCCATTTTATTACTAAATGTTATGTTAGTGTGACTCAAAGCACTATATGGATTCAGGGCGTGTTGCCGTGCTCCGTTAACATATTGTTAAATTTAACAGAGTCAAGCTCACAGTGAACATCTACTCCCTTCTGAAATATCATTTAAGATTTCTTGCGACTCATGAACAGACACAAACTCATTTGGTGAACATTTAACTTAATTCAGTATTAATTTAAGCTCCATGCAGAGTGAAGAAATGTGATGTTTCCAGATAATACTCATCTGTTAAGACTGCCACAAAGCAGTTTACACATTTTTACTGCTGATCTACTAAAACAGAGTCCAGCTGAGTAAAACATGATGGTGAATTTAGCAGAAGACCTCAGTCATATATAAAGCGTCTGCTTTATCAAGTAATAAACATTATTGGTGTCTGGCAGCCAATAATGACGCACCAGTAATGACTAATATATTCATTTTGAACCTATATGATGTGACAGAATGTGTCAGTAACACGTTCACAGCCAAGATGACTAAACACATCAGTTCAAGGTATGCTCATTTCTCTTTTGAATTTTTACAGCCGGGAGAAATATCCTTCAGTAAAACACATTACAGCATTATGACACTGTCTGAGAAAATTATGACTAAAACAGTGACTAAAATTATAACAAAAACATTGACTAAAATAAGACTAGAACAGTCTAAAATAAGACTAAAACATTTACTAAAATAAGACTAAAACACTGACTAAAATAAGACTAGAACAGTCTAAAATAAGACTAGAACATTGACTAAAATAAGACTAAAACACTGACTAAAATAAGACTAAAACACTGACTAAAATAAGACTAGAACAGTCTAAAATAAGACTAAAACATTGACTAAAATAAGACTAAAACATTGACTAAAATTGAAACTAAAACATTGACTAAAATTAAGCTTAAACGGAGTTGCACTGACTAGAACAAACAAACGACTAACCTGTGATCTTAACAAACTACAATTTTCAGTGACCAAGTTGAGCAAACTTGTTACCTCAGTCAACTTTCTTCTAAAAGTGACATATAGAGTCACATCCTAGGTTAGCTAATAATTGCAAAACACTCGCAAACTAGCAAGCTAATGAATGATGTAGATTAGATAGTAAGATGTGAATATGTGTCGCTTTTACAGGTTCCCCAACAGCATCTTTAAACCATCTTCAAAATTTCTTTTTAACATAGACGAGCTGAGCGCATAGCAGATCTGAGTACAAGAAACAGGAGAGGAGAAAGTTGATCGAGGTACCAAGCTTGCTCAACTTTCATTAGAGCGCAGAGTGAAAAGGGGCGGGACTTAGGAAAGGTCGATTAACAGTTTGTGCTTTCTTCAACACTAAAGCCAGTGTACAGAGCTGTATATAGAAGCTGTACTCATCTTACAGCTAGTTTAGTACTATATTGTTCTCTGATACAAGAAGTTACAGCTCAAATATTGAAACAACTACAGTGCTAACAGTCTGCCAAATATCGACATTTAATAATTCCCAACCTCCTCTATATTTAGAGAGTTTATTCATGAAATCCTGTCTCTCCTCTACATCACGGCTGTGTCTTCTCTCTCTAACTTTGTGGATAAGTGAAAGTCAGGTCTTTGCTCTTTAATGTCTGCCAGGTGACAAGTTAATCTCTGTAAAGTGCAGAGTTAATGACTCCACACTCAATCCTCGCCACCAAACCGGAGACAATCAATCTCCTCTTCCACTCATCCCGCCGTCTGCTGCAGTGGCAGTTAGAGTTTTCTTAATGTGAGATGCCATCGCACACTCATCCAAAATAGGCGGGCCCCCGGGCTCCGCAGAGAGGACAGCAGGCTTAAAGCGGATGCTACGAGTTTTAAATTTGAACACCCACACAAATCCAGAAGATGGTTAAAAATGCTTCAGTTCCTCTTGTGTTATATCAGCGCACGCAAAGTCTTCAAAGTTTGCCTGACTTGGGTGCTGCAGCTTTTATTACAGAGAGGAAGGCATTTTAATATATGCTGTGAAAACCACTTCAGCTGCTGCAAAAATGTGATGTTCTGTGTTTTATTAATAGAGTGAGCTTCGAGTGTTTCATCATTTTAAGATAGTAATTGTAACATAGTGAATATTACAAAAATATTAATAAAAGTGGCAATATAAATGACAATGACTCTAACATTAACACTGATATGAAGAAGCCGACTATCTGGTATAGATTTGTATTTGTATTGTTAATAGATTAAACTGTTCATGGCATTCACAATCATTTGTGCACAACCAGACAGTGTAATTATTGACTCTGCTGAACATCTTCAACATTATTTTTGTCTATTGACTAACACACGTGGAATAATGTGACTAAACTGCACACACTGTGCACATCACCACACGTCATGTGTATTTTCACGATGAATTACATACAGTATTTTCTCTTCTGTTACTAATGTGCTGAATCTGTGAGGTTTTTTTTCTCCTCAATTTACCATAATAGCATGAAGTTTTTTCCTCTGATCATTGTATTATGGTACGTTTAGGTGGTTCAGAACAGTCATTCCCAGAGATTGGGTCGTGACCAACAGGTGAGTCATAGGCAAGGCCGGCTCTACGCAGGGGCAAGAGGGGGCAGCGCCCCCCCAAATAAATGTCTTGCCCCCTCAAATCAAAGTTTTAGAAGTTGAGAAAGCACATTTTTAATATACTCACAAAATTAATATATTAAGTTGTCAAAATTATCTGCAGTAGCGGAAAAATCTGCCGAAAAGGGGACACGAAGACGATATAATAGCTATCCGCTTCCTCTCATCTCCCTGTCCCTCCGCTGTGTGTATTCACAGGCTGGTCAGCGCGCGCACACCTCCCCTCAGCCCAACATCCAATCACTGTTAGTATGCAAATGAGCCAAGACGTAGCCGGACAAGTGGTGTGTCAGGTCAGTGCGGCCACGGAGTGGTAAGACTTTGAAGAAGCAGCTGCGTTTTCTCAGTCACAACAAACACAGAAATGGGTCCACGTCCACTGCAATGCCTCTATCAAACATTGTCACCTAAACGAAACACAATTTAAACCACAAGCAATAATATGGGCATAAAAAACGCGAAAACGGCCCGCCCCGCATTGAGTGCTTTTACTATTCTCGCTAAGGCAAACAGCACGGTGTTGTATGAAAACACAAGTCCTACTGATTACGAAGAGGTCTCACTCGTCACCGTGCGACAAAAACTCAAGAGTTAGACGCCAAATAGTCGCCAAAAAACCTTCACAGAATCATAAAATATGTCTTACTTTAGCTGTTTTGTGTCCTAAAGTTATATTCCAGCTAATCACTGGTTATGTCTACTCCTATGACTCTTCAGTAGTTTGAAATGAATCGCAATAGTTCTGGTTGTTTTCATAAAGAGGAGGGGCCTTTTTCGAGTGGA
>JAJHUR010077314.1:0-12327 GCA_027495735.1 Lutjanus campechanus | reverse complement strand
AAAAAAAAAAATTACGCTAATGATGTCGATCCGTGTCCCCTTAATTGTAAAAGTTGTCAAATTTGAGTTTGTTTTTCTACGTGCCATATCCCAGGATGCAGTTTCTGACTCCTGGTTGAACCTGTTGATGAATGTGTCAGTGCTGGAGAAGTCAAAGGAGCTGGTCCTCATATTTCGGCTTTTTACAGTGTTCAGTTTCCCCACACAGCATTTCTGAAAATGTTTTTGACATCTGAAATAAAACAAACGGTGTTTAAACTAAGATTGTGTATGTGTGATATCTCGTACGAGCAGACTGAGAAGAAATATGGGACACAGTTGCTTATTTCAAAGCATATATTTCATTAAATTTGCCACAGTCTTCAGTTTCTGAAACACAAATAATGCAATATCACAAATGTTAAATGAGGAGAAAGCAAAAAGTGCTTATGTAGGCCTACGCTAAGTTGGCATAATTTTCATTTTGTACACCTGCAATGTTTTATCTTTGCCACCAGAGGGAGCTAAGCATTAAAGCACAACATTCAACAAAATGTGCTTCATATAACAAGTAATCTGCAGCAAACTTTTAATAGCATTCTGTGTAACAAGTTCAATGTTCTTCCAAAACACTGTTAATTTAGCCGGCAGAGTACAATGTGCTTGTAGATAAGCTGTGTGTCCGTTGAGAGGAGATACATTACAGTTTGGACAAAAACTGTTGGCACCTTTGGTTGCTTACTTGTACATTCATCCACAAAAATCATTTTCAGTAGAAAAACTTCAAGAGTTTTAACAGTGCAATCTTTAGTATTAGCACAATAAAAAGGCTATAATGCATTGTGAAACAGTTTTCATGTTCAGTCCTCTTGCAATCTGAGGGCATGTTGTTCCAAAACATCTTTTTACATCAGTCCATGTTCCAGATGATTTTCCCGATAACTTTGTAATCCAGATAAATGTTCTATGAGGCAGAAAAATCTGCTTCTGTTCTGCAAAGCCACATGACATGTTTCCCCAGTTACACCAAGGCAACAGACCTTTTCATAGTTTAGAAATGTGAGTGAAGATGCAAAACTACGCATAAATGAAATGAACACGTCCTGTTTACAGAATTTCATGTTGTTACTGGATTTTGCGTCTGTCATTTACATTACTGACATATTTGTCGGGGCAACAAACAAAATTTTCATGTTTAAACTGATATTACCTCAGTGCTATAAGTAGTCGGGGGGGGTAGATTCTTGTGGCCCCAGTAATGCAGCATGACGTATGAGGATGTAGTGGGGCTATGTGCCCAATCCCAATGTCCACCCTCACAGACTCATAAACTTTGAGACACGTTGCTGGAAAGTCTGCGAGTGCTTAGGGCTATCCCACTGTCAGATTGTCAAGTCCACAAGGGCTCTCCCATGGACTTTTTGAAACCTTTATGCACACTTAACATGAGGGAATTACTCACAGTTCATGGTGTTGTAATGTTAAGGGACTCCTGAAAAACTTGGTATTTCGCCAGGAAACAGTTCCTTACATCCTGCGTCACACAGTGTTGTGTGCCTGATGTACAGTATGTTCTTGTCAGCTTGCTTTGGGTCATGTCATCACTTTCTGGACAAACTAACAAGACCATAAGTGGAAATGTTGTTTATTAACCCTTTTTTTTTTTTGCCTTAACCCCACGATTAAACATACAGGATACCTCACCTAACTGTAACTTAAAACAGATTAGATTTTTTATGTTTATGTGATCAGTAATTCACAATGATACACTTATGATATGATGATACACAACATTAGCAGATTTTCAAATGACCCGTACCCTTGTTTCCCCTCATTGATCGATAAAGTTAGGGCTACTCTCGGCCTCATTTAGAAGATGTGATAAGCTTTTACTTTACTTGGGTTTACCCCCACTACGCCCTTGAACTAAATAGTGCTACAATATATTGACAAGATGGACGAAATTATGTCCGATAACAAAATGATGTGGGCTCTGTATTCTGATATTTGTGTAGTATTTTGCTCAAACAAGCTTACGAGGCTTATCTCACGTTGTATGTTTGCGCTATTCAGTCTAGTTGGATAATTTTCAAACCGTTAGAAATAAAATTAGCCCAGAATTTTTCACTCAGTCCAACTTTTTTTCATGTACTGAAACGGTCGCCTGTGAGCTTCCCAAAGGATGCACTGCTGTGTGCTGCAAAACTGCGCCCATACCATTAAAAACAGGGAAGCCCTGTAATGTTTAAAAGAAACAGGAAACAAATGTGGGAGGAGCAACTACGACTGTACCAGAAAGTTTACATCTAAGTGTATGATGCTCGTTTGACAAAAAAAATGACTAAATTGATTATTTGAGTGTTTTACCTGGTTGACCAGGATTAAAACATTTCAGGACTGAGGCAATTAAAATAATAAAAACATAAAATGAAGTAAAATCTCAAATAAAAAAGATAAATACTACTAATAAAACAGATAAGACAAAAAAAAAAGTGTGCTAGAATTATTAAAAGGCTTTTTTTGAGACATGTTTTGAGACATGTTTTAAACTGATATGTGACAAAGTCCTGTTTCTATGTATACCATTTGGAGCCCTTGCAGCTTCAAACACTCGAACATTACCCGGTGATGTAAGCTGAAGTCTGTGAGGGTTTGGCGCTTGAGGGTTCGGGACTTAAGGCTTCAGGGGAGACATTGGGATTGGGCCATGGTTTCGTGTCTACACCCCCATGTCACCTTTTCCTCACCCCTCTCGGCAGTCCACAAAGTTTCCTTTTATCCAGTAGCAGATCTGAGCATATTTGAGAGGCGTGATTCTCACCGCTACATTAAATTCCTGAGACGTCCCTTGTTTCTCCACCCACTGATGCCCAGAAAACACACCTATCACCTTCCGCTCCCAACGCCGGCGCCGCCCATCCCACATCCGGGCGTAGACTCCTGATCCGCTGGCGCCGGGCTGAGCATCACAGTGCTGGTAGAGCAGATCTGGCGTCTCCTCACCAGCCCGACAGAAGCGATACACCAGCTGGCCTGGACGGTCATTATCAAATCCTGAGAAGTGGACTCGTCGACCTGGCAGCCTCTGAGCTGGCGGGCTGACTCCTAGCTTCATGTGGCGGCGTTTGTGGGGTTTCTTGAGTTCAAGCAAAGCGTAGTCATAGTCCATCCCAATGTCATTGGCATTCCCTTTAATCCATCCTTTGGGGACATGGGTGCGTTTGGCTCTGATCCACTGGAACTTCATTTTCTCATTGGTTGGTGGGGCGTAAGGAGCAGGGCCGCCTTCAACGTGGTTGGTGAAGTTGGAATGAAGGTAAAAGGAAGAAGGTTGTGTGTCTCGATGCTTGGGTTTTAGAAACCCCACCCGAAGCTTCTGGGCTCCTTTTACATAGTTTTTACCATCATGGACACAATGAGCAGCTGTGAGAACATGACGGTCTCCCACCAACGTACCAGAACAACCAGTGGACAGTTTGACCGACACTGAAAATGGATATTTAAGCAGGAAGTTCTGCCCAGCAATGCTGAAACGCCCATCGTGGCCGAAGATCTGCCGTTTTCTCCTGATGCGTGACTGTTTGGTCGTCCCAGATGTCCCCGAGGAGTAGGCCGAACTGGTGTTTGAATTTGGGTTGTAGCCATAGATCCCAATGGCGGTCTCAGTCAGTTGACCACTAGAGTGGAGTGTCTCGTAGGCCAGAAGATGCCGCAGGTCCCAGTAACTCGGTCGAGGGGCATTCATGTGGCATTCTGGGTCACAGGGGGAGCTGACGTTCAAGCGGGCAGGATACTGGAAGTGAGGGGTAGGCCGGGTCAATATCTGCTGTGGGAAGACCACGGGGACACGCTGGAGAACCCACTGGGGGCGGGGGGAGGAGGAGGAGGAGGAGGAGAAAACAGGGGGGAGGAAGAGGAGAAATAGGAGGGAGGTAAACCTGTGGATATACAGGTCACATCAGGTTAGAGGCAAACCATGCAAGATTTTCCCAAAAAACAATGCATAGACTCAAAGAATACAAAAATAATCCCTCTCAATCGTTACCCATGACCCACCAGAACCTTCTTAGTTTTTCATTACTTTGCTGTGTTTACCAACCCAAATTTTTGGTATCCTGGGAACCAGACAAGCATTTACACACAGCAACTGACAAATCCTACTGATTCTACCTTTAACTTCTATACAAAGAGGATGAAGCGTGAATCATTGGAGTGTTTGACTCATTCATTATAAGACTCAACATTTCTGCAGACCTCAAGTGGTCCCGTCAAACATGACCGGATGTCTGGGTCCCCCTCAGTGTCTGCAGGAAAAAACATTCTCATTCCTAAAAGCAGCATCATGGATTTACAATTACAAACATGGGAGCAGAGGGAGAGCATTTTAACTTGAAGAATGTTTATCTGTGCTGGAATTTGGCAGCTGTGAACTTGCACTGTTTTTAATGCTGCAAATATGACAGACAGGGCAAAGATCAGGCCTTACTAGGCTCTGATGGAAAATTCCTAAAGTGGCCAGAGGGACTGGCCTTGAGCCTGCAAGAGTGGTTGAATAACATTTTGTTGCACTGAATATAGATTCTGTTTTTTGTAAATAGGTAAAAGTTGATACAAGCCACACTTTCGTATCTTAAAGGGACAGTTCACGAGATGGTGCTCGGCTTGTGGTTTGCCAAAAAAGTATATTTTAAAAACTCAACAGCGATGTCTCTTTCCAAAAACTATGACTTGGTTACTTGAGATAATCCACAGACCTTGTTGTGAGCAGTTTCAAGTAGGAACTATTTTCTGTCTCTCGTCCATGAGTACATGCCTGCTTCCTTCTGTGTGGTGATACAGTTGGTGGGCATACTTTGGTAGAAATAATGTACATACAAAAACAATATGAATGCAACACTTTATTGTTGCTTCCATTTTGCATGAGTTTAACTGAGAAATCTAAGACATCTTCTATGCACACAAAATTTGTGATAATCTGTTAGTGAGCACTTTTCGTTTCGTTGACACCAGCAAAGCGAGGGCTCTACTGGTCAGCACAGTGTATTCAGAATTAATACCGTAGGGCAAATTCATGCTGGTGTACTTTCTATACCATGTATACCATCCACCTCCCTATACTTAACTATGGCTTCCTTACACAGGAGGGCAAAGTCATGATCCACCCTACTCTGCCTCTGTTGGGTTGGTTATGTTTAGGCATGCGGAGTGATTGGTTAGAATATCAGGGTAAGTCAATAAAAGGCAGACCAGGATGGGTCATGACTTTGACCTCCTGGGAAAAAATAGTGGAAAAAATGTTGCATTTATATTTTTTTAGCGCAGTTTCAACATAAAACTACTCACAATAAGGTCTGTGGATTAATAACTGGATCATGATTTCTAGAAAGCAACTGAGATTTTTTTTTTCTTTTTTTTTTTGGTGCTTTAAGTACCACAAGCCAAGTACACTATAAGTAAGAGTAAAGTTATGTATTTTTTTTTATTTTGGGGTGAACTGTCCCTTTAAACACACATAAAGGATGAAAATATACAGCAGAACTCATAGGAGAACAGTTATTAAAGTAATGGCTAATTATTTTGATAATCGATTAAGTGTTTTAAGTCAAGAAAAAATGTCCAACTTCTCTTCTCTTCTCTACTCAAATGTGAATATTTTTTGTTTTCTTTACTCCTCTCTGACTATTTACTGAATATATTTGGGGTGTGGAAAAAACCAGGACACTTAAGGGCATCACCTCGAGCTTTCTGGAAAAACTGATCGACATTTTTCACTATTTTTGACATTTTATGGACCAAACAACTACTTGATTAATCAACAAAATAATCAACAGATTAATCAATAACGAAAATAATCGTTAGTGGCACCCCCAACAATATACCACATATCTTCATCTTGCAACTAATAAGACATATAGGCCAGTAGTAAGTAAAAGGTCATATATAGATTATTAATTTTAGGGTGAATTATGGTTTTCCTTTACCACAGTATCACTAAAATGTTTACAGTGCAGTTTACATTTATTTCTTAACTTTATAACTTCGCCATATACAAGTTTTCCCTGCCAATGACTCTTCTAACCTCTGTGAATCGTCCTTTACGCGCAGACAAACCTGACAGAGGTGACTTACCGGGGGAGCGCAGCCCGGGAGCGCATGGTGGTTTTGGCTTCTGCAGGTGAGCTGGTGGCTGAACACTGTGAGAGGAGCAAAAACCCCTCAAACCAGAACAGGCACAGCCCGCGATGAATGGGAGTTTAACTGCTGAACACTCCTGCTGCAAATT
Source organism: Lutjanus campechanus (assembly GCA_027495735.1). Taxonomy (NCBI): domain Eukaryota; kingdom Metazoa; phylum Chordata; class Actinopteri; order Lutjaniformes; family Lutjanidae; genus Lutjanus; species Lutjanus campechanus. The sequence goes on along the minus strand of JAJHUR010077314.1, from coordinate 6,065 downwards.
AAAAAAAAAAATTTAAAAAAAGACTTCTCGACTCTTCTCTCAGGAACAGACGACTTTGTATAATCCGCGATGGTTTGGAGTCGTCCGAGACTTGATCGACAGTTGGATCATTGTGCGCTGCTGGAGGAGGAGGAGGACGTCTCCTGTCTGTCTGTCTGTCTGACTGACTGACTGAACTCACGGTGTCACATCTGCAGACGAAGATATTCAGACTACAGTGAGTACATCCGACCCCAACACGGTCATGTGACGCATCACATCACTGCTGCTGCTCATCGGGCTGGTTTCAGGCGACTCCTTTCTCTTTGGTTCAACAGGGAGATCCATAATGATTCAAACGAATGCAGGTCCCTCTGTTTGTTGTTGTTGGTGGTGGTTTGTTTGTTTGTTTATTAATAAATTTGCACTCGGTGACCTTTTTCAGCACACTTATGGTATTGCACATTACTGAGATTTACTTAGGTCTGCATTTAATGACTATTTCTTTTCCTAATTTAATCTATTTTTTAATCAATTAAGTTTAGTTTTGTTTATAAAATATCAGAATGAAATGAACTGACCATTCATTAACTCCAATAGTGCATATTTATTTTGCTAACTTTGTCTGAACAATAATTTAACATCCAAAATTGATTCAACGCAAATTCTTAGAAAAAAAAGAGACAGGTTGATGCTGCTTTAACACGAACATTCACAGAAATTGCTCCTATAATATGGTACCTTTTTTTTAAATTATAAGTCACCCATTATAAAGGCATTATATTAATTTATAACCAATGTCTTTATTGATGTGTAATAACCCATTTGTTAATGCTAGATGTATAACTTATCACATTAATTGAAAACCACTCTTGAGTTGCCAGGTTCTCTAATATATCTGGTCTACAGTTTTACATGGAAATAAAATATTAGTTTGGATTTTGTTGCAGATTCTCAGCAGGAGTTTTCAAAAGATAAGCGGTCTTTTGGAGGATCTTCTTCAAGAACCATTAAGAAAAGTGTCCTGCCTGAAGGATTAAAACTTTTCACAGGGATTTTTCACAACCTGGCAACCCAAAAGTTGTTCTCCTTAATGGCTTATAACAGATCCATAAGGAAAAAGTAAATTATATATTAACCATTAGACTTACCTTTGTTGTCATCACTCAATACTCACCATCAAGGGTGTGGACTCGACTCACGTGACTCGAGTCACAAATTTGATGACTTTAGGTTCAGCCTGACAAAATCAAAAAAGACCTGCAACTCGACTTGGACTTAAACACCAATGGCTTGTGACTTGAGTTGGACTTGAGCTTTTTGACTCGAAAATACTTGATGCCTTCCCCCAAGACCAAATATTTAAAATGTGCTGCAAATCAATTCATTTGCCTTCATTTTCTGACTCAACAAACTTTAACACTGTTCCTTCACGGCAAATTCCCCAGATTCCACAGATCCACTTTGATTGCACCAGTCCGACAGCATCGATCCAAAGTAGCAGGAGAGAACCATGAAGAACTTAACGTTACATTACTGAGCTACAGCTGGAAAATATTATACCAGAGACGATTTTGCTTGTTTATAAAAACTACACTGCGGTCAATAAAAAAACGAATTGCTGTATGCAAAATGTGCAGACAGAAACGCATCAACTTCCAACTTTGTCCAACATCTGAAGTTGCACGAAGGACTGTAACTTGATATTTGCAAAGATAATTGTGTTTGTGCATAAAAACAACACTGGTCAATAAAAATGAATCACAGTATGGAATGGAGACGCAACTTCCAACTTTATCTGACATTTGAAGTTGCACAAAGAACAATAAGTTGAGGCTCTGTTGTTAAAACAACATTATATTTGGTAAAGACAGAATTCAAGACTTGAATCTCAAAGTTTAGGTACTCAGGACTTGACTTAGGACCTCTCAGCCTTGACTTGGGACTCGAATGCAAATGCACTTGAGACTTACTTGTGAGCTGCAGATCAGTGACTTGATACCGCTTATATCAATTTACAAATCCTTTATAAAAGATTATTTATTAGGAAGGAGTACCAATTATGTAGGAACAGATGTTTAGATAGTTATACTTGGTATTTGGGCTTTAAGTCTTATAAAGCAAATAATTCTGAGGAGATGCTCTGAGTTTACAGCCACGTGACGGTTTGTTATCAACAGGACAGGCCAAAACAGCTGGCCGAGACATATGCTGCCTGTCCAAAATTGAGGTCGTAGAGAGAGGAAATGTGCAGAGAGGATGATGGAAAAGGAACACGATGGGGTGTACAACCGCTTGTGTGTCTGTTTGTGTTTGAGAGAAACATTGAGACATTGCACATATTGGGACCTACTCATCACACAAACACTGACTCACATTCAGTCTTTAGATGAGCTTCTCTCTCCTTTACTGTATCTCTCTGTGCTACACAAAAACACCCACAAATGACATCAAACTGCTCATTAGATAATTTTGCAGCACGCATACATCAATGTTTTGCCCAAACAAACTTTCACATTGTTGTTTCAGTGGGTTTATCACCCCCATGACTCTTGGCTTTAATCACAAAGACAGTTCACTTGGGAGAAATTTGTTTATTTCACAACAAAAACTTCACTCATCTCACATCATGCGGCTCTCTGAAATATGACATTTACATTCAAAAGCGACCTCACTGCTACTGGGACTGTTTCTTGTCAGGAATTAGTTCAGTGGGCAGAATGTGGTTCTGATGCCAGTGCTGGAAGTTTGCTTTCCACTTGACCCACCCATGCTGAAAATGTGCAAGCTGTTGGTAGATATTATGCCATGTAATGATTTCATTAGGCTCGACTGCCACCAGAAAGACGGGAAGAGAGAGAGAGAGAAAGAAAGAAAGAAAGAATGAACAAGAGGGGTGGGGGTAGTGAGTGGGGACTCATGCATGGCTGAACAGTTAGCCAACCTCCACCCATCTCTCCCTGTCCTGCAGCAATCTGATATGTGGACTTCGTCATGAAAAACTTGCATCTGTGCAGCTGAGTTTTTGGTGCAAAAAGTTTGACACATGAAAGAAATATGTTTATTGGTTTTCTGACAGAAAGACAGATAAAAGAAGATTAAAGGGATAGTTTGATTATCTGAAGTGGGGTTGTATGAGATACTTACTGGAGGTATTTTAGCCACTTAAAAAAGGTCCACCTAAAAAAATCAATATCAGTTTAAGTGTACGCTATATTTAGAATATTTTCAGCGCTTTAGCTTGATGTCAGACAGCCTTCTCTGGCACCTTCAGGAAGTTAGGCTGTATTCAGACCAAATCAGGTGTTGTGGCGATGTGCATAGGATTGCAGGTTCGTTTATTTGAACTTAGTTCATAAACATTCAGAAAGTAATGTTGTACTTCTCAGATTCTCCAGCTTTCTCTCTAACACCGCTCCCTCTCTTTATTCACTCTCTAGCTTGCTGAACCAGTGCTGTGCTCTCTCTCTCTCTCTCTCTCTCTCTCTCTCTCTCTCTCTCTCTCAAACAGAAACTGACACAAACCAAAGGAAGCTTCTTGGTCTCACTATTTTGCAGCACAAACAAGCCAAATGCTGACGTCAGAGCTGGGTACATGAAAAAACCAAGAGAGGTCACAGCTGAGGAGGAGAGTATCCTCATTTGGTCACTGAACTCCACCCAGTTTCAGCGATATTTCAGGCTGACAGTGGAGCAGTCCGGTTGCTGGCTCATATGATTTGCCCCCGCAGTGTGACATTGAGTTGGATTTCTCCAAAAGTTGATTTTTAAATGAAATGGTGTAGCACACAATCCCCCGTATAATAGTGAATAGCCATTTTTGCATTTACATTTGACTGCAAATTAGCTACGGCTAGCTGTCGAATGTACATTGCATTGTTTTGATGGAATTTTATGCCTTTAATTGATAGGACAGCTGAAGTACGGCTAACCAAGCTAAGCTATCCTGCTGCTGGATGTACCCTTATACAATATTTACCGTACAGACATGAGAGTGACATCAGTCTTCTCATTTAGGTGTCGAAAAGCAAATAAAATGTTGAACTATTGCTTTAAGAAGATTCAAATCAAGGGCTCCTGCAACTGATTATAGATCAGCACCTTTGCCAGGACAAAGGGTGGACCTGCTGGCTCATCAAACAGCGCTCTGAATAACCGAACACCACACCCATCCCTCAACACAAATTTACAATTAGTATTCGCACACACATACCTCTCTCTGGAGCAGTTTCTGGGGCAGGAGGGTCTGCCAGCGTCTCATCCTCCTCAGCAGCCTCGCCAGTCTCTGCTCACATTTTCACATGAACCAAAGGTTACCTGAGGTTTTACAACCAAACTCTATGGAGATGTTTCCCTCCAACGGATCGGTTTTTGATGTTTGATAATACTCAGTTCAGTTCATTTGTACATTTGGACACACTTGAAATGAATAAAAATGAAAATGAAATACGAAAAAGATTTTTTCCTCGAGGACAACAGGAAGGGATGTTCCTTTTTACCAATGCCTGGGTGCTAATAAGGGAGACATTTCTGTTTGTTTTGAATTGTTATGAAAGGCCCCGTTTGTTTGGCTATGCCTGCTGTTGTCAAGGAAACCAACATTCCCTGCAGTACTGTTCATGTTAATTGTTTTATTCCTCCCACTCTCCTCCTCTCGCTTCTGGCCACAGACACAATCAAGCAAGTGTGGACGGCCTCACATGTTTGAATCTTCTCTCTTTACGTCCCTCTGTCTGTCTCCGTCTGTCTCTGTCTCTGTTCCGTCTTTGTATTTTCCCGTCTCTGTGCCTCTCAGTGTCTCGTTTGACTCGTCTCTCCCATCCTGGACCTCTCCTCTCGCGCGTCCCAAGAGGCCATGAAACAGCTGTTTGGCAAAATGAGATAACCACAGAGCTCTTTGGAGAAGTTATTTACTGTGAAATCTTTGGGGGAACTCGAGCCAAGTTTAAAGCTCAAGGCAAAGTCAAAAGGAAGATAATATAACTATTGGCAAGCACATTTTATATATAACTTTTAATGCCTCATGTAAAAGATAAACCACTGTCTCGTTAAACTGCAGTCAAGGGAAAATGTGTGTGTTTTCTGATGAAGTGTTCCAGTTTACTGTTTGGAATATTTGCTTTCTTCCACCCTGCATGTATACTTACATGTCAATTTGTGAATTCTTGTTACCCAGAATGCCCTTTATAAGTCCTACAGTAATAGTGGTGATTACGTAACAGCAATAGAGCAATTTTATACCTAAATTGGTTGCAGCCTGTTGCCTCAGCAGTCACTTCATGGTGTGCACACTCTACACAATGATGGCAAACTATATAAAGTCAGCATCTATTGTCAAACTATGTACAGTCAGCATCTATTCTGGGCTCTAATGATGACATGACATCATGTCAGTGTTTGAGGATAGTCAAAACAAAATTTAAAGGTACTTTATTACTTTTAAACAGTTATGGTTACATTCAGAAAAAAAAACATTCATGTTTACATTGCTATGCTATGTTTCTTGATGCATAACTGCCACTGGTTGTCAGTCAGCGCGTAATTGTGCTCATGTTAAACCCAGAGAAATGTGCTATGAAGCAAGATTAATGGGTAAGTGAGGTATGTTGAGTCTAAAACCGGGGTTTTCAATTTCATCAAGGTGGCTCTCTTAACCTGGCTCCATCACCATGGTAACTTATGCTAAACTCATAACCTGGTCGGGACCGGGTTATGTTCAGAGTTTGCGATTCACAGTTCTTTAACTAATTCTTCATAAACGATATTCTTCATGAGCTATAGTAGATTTTCAGCTTAAGGAAGACATTATGCAAAGTTGCTGTGCTATACGTTAGTAATGTTGATGAATGAAGCCGTTTAGCGTAATTATATCAGCACAAATTGTATGCATCGTGCTGCTGCAGGAACCTCAGCTGGTGATGCAGAAAGTATTTTTTCCCGTTCGCTTCAGGTCATATTCACACTTCAGGTTACACAGCAGATCACCCACACATAATGAAGCAATATAAACCACTGTAAATATTTTAAGCTTGATCCTGATTTGATGCCTAGTTTTTTTTTTACACTGCTGATACTGCAGCTCAGAA
>JAJHUR010077313.1:17439-31101 GCA_027495735.1 Lutjanus campechanus | reverse complement strand
CTTATAACCTGTGGCCACAGTTAGTCACAAGGGGGCAGTAGGTCTGAGGTCCGTGTATTAAAAACATAAAATGAGTGGTTATTTGATTTTTGTTTTAAAATACAAAAAATAAAATTGAAATACAAGGTGTTTTTCATTGTCATGGTCAAAAAGGATATGTGGAATTATATAGACATATTGACGTCAGTGGACGTTTAGCTCAGTTGGTAAAGTGCATGATCCACGAATAGAAGATATTGCTTTTATGCGGCTGCTGGTTCGACTCCCGCCTCCAGCATTTTTGCTGCGTGTCAACAAATATTGTGTTAAATGTGCTAAAAAGTGACTTTCAAAAATTAACACCACTTTTTAAAACATGATTTGAAGCTAAATGTGATAAAATGTTGCTGTTATTTTCAGCATGACCAACTTTACAAACGGCGCCCCATAATAGTGAGCGTATCATGTTCTACATGATGTTGTGCACTGTGCATTCATAACACATCCTTGCTTACAACTGTTCCACTCAATACTAGTGGGATGGTTTGCTAGATAGCTCAAAGGTTCTAAGAATCTTGAGCAGAACTGGTTCAAGAACCAGAGCTGATTTAGTGGGAAAACACTAAGTGAGCATTCAGCCCAGAAAAGAGCCCCATGTCAGCACAGTGCAGGGGGCTGCACTGATGTGTTGAGCACTGAAATCTGATCCAGGAAGTTGGTGCAGTCTGAGTGACAGATGAATGTGTTTAGGGGCTCATTCTACCACTTTGGACCACTTTTTCTTTAAGTGCTGTAGAGTCTGTAACTATTGAAAGGGTTACCATTACCAGGATGAAGAGGGACATGAATGTGTCTTTGGAGAGCCACTGACGTTTCGTGTAGCTCCATCATCAGGTCAGATATTTGATTTGTCCAATACTTGGTCAAATGCCCAGAAAATCATTACATTCTTATCAGGCTCAGCTGTACTTTGGGTCAGCATGCTAACACACAAAGCTATTGTGAACAAAGTAAACGTTATACCTGCTGAACATCAGCATGTTATTGTCATTGTGAGCATGTCTACTGGCATTAGCTTTTATCTCATCATGCAAGCACTGACAAACAGATCAGAAAACCCTGGATGTTGTTGAAGAGCAATGACAAATTAGCTGTTATATTATTTAGATGACTTATTGAACTGACTCATACAGCCAATAATTGATGTGATGCTCCAAGATACAATTTGCTGTTTTGATCCTGTGACTACTCATTGATTTATACAATCCATGTTGGTCTATTTTGGTCTATTTTGTTCCCGTCAGGTTCCCAGGCTCCTCTGGTTAAACCAGGTACATTTCATCTCTTGTTCTATCTAGAACTCAGGTCCATTCAGCTCCAGTTGGGTCAAAGGGAGTCCAACTTACTTAATCCAGTTGTACTTCTGAAATATGAGTCTAAAATGACACATTATGCACAAGAAATGAATCAGGGAGCTGCGAGGATCAGAGACTGGGAAGTTGAGTTCATTAGATCACTGCTTATTCAGCAACAGACTCTGAGTCAACATCCAGGGTCCTGAGAGAGGCCAGCTGGAGATGAGACACCAAACACACTCAGTGCTCTCAGTTCATGCTGTTAGACACAATGAAGCCTTGATGATTCCTGTGGGGAAACTCGGGTCATATGCAGCAGCAAAATGTGATACAGCAAAGATGAGTATGACGTCTGAGCAAATGTGGGATGCAAAATAACCAGCCACAGTTAAATCAAAGAGATGTCACCAATTGGATCCTCCAGATTCAAAACGTTTGATGTGGATCATCAAAATTCCATCCATTCTTGACCCTGCAAATGTATACTGTCTACACTTTGTGAGTAAGGCTGGGTATTGGTACTTAATACCTAAGGTGACTGAAATAAGCAAATACCAAGTAGTATCTAAACATCTCCAGTCAAACAATACCTGTTTCAATCCTTTTGGTACAGAGGTCTAAAAAAAAATGTATGGTTTTGCTTGCAGACAATCACCACAAACGTTCATTAAGAAGAATCTTTGAAAAAATGTATTAAATGAAGTACTCTGTTTGTATCAGTATCACTTAAAGGGCACTGGTATTGGTTCTGGTATCATGATATTTTAAACAATACCCAGCCCTATTTGTAACTTGTAGAAAAATAATTTTCTAATGGATGTGATAACATTCTACTCACTACATTGCTGAGATTTGGAGATATGGCAACATTGTTGAAAAGAAGCCCACCTGAGCAAGAAACTTGAGTGATCAAGCAGTTTGACAGGGTGGGAACCAGGCAATCTAAACCAACTTATGTTAAACCACATGCACAAGCAGTTGAATCAGGAAAGTGGTAAAAATTGTGGCAGGTGTTTACATCAGATAGTTTGATGTGATAGTGATTTTACTGATTGTCTTCATTCCCAATAAATTGGTCGAGCAGTGCACTTGTTTTTGTTGTAGAAATGCCACGTTGTCTGCCAAGAAGGTTATGTTTTCAGTGCTATTGTTCTGTTTGCAAGCAAAATTACAGAAAAATTACTGGTCCAATTTTCATGAAACTTGGTGGAATTGTGTAGCACAGACACAGGAAGAACCCATTCAGTTTTGAAGTGGATGCGAATAACAGGGCAGATACACAAATTACTTTTCATTTTCATTAACATTGCAGAATGCTTTTGGCCATCTAGTTCACACTGTGATTACAGTGTCAATATTAGAGATATGAATGATGGCCAAAACTACAAGAACAGGACTCAAGTTTCTTTTATTTCTTTGTTCCTTTATTTGGCTGAAGAAGACTCACAGCCTTGGTACATGGGGCGTACGCTTGACCAACTGAGCTACCTGGCCACCAGGACACAAGTTTCCATCAGTGTGTTCTTGTAATAGTAAAATACTGTCAAATTTCAGACTAGGTAGCTCAGTTGCCAACCAGACAATAAGTTCTCACAGTTTATCCAAGAGACTTATGTCTCACTGACTGCAAATGATGTGTCTTTTGTATTGGCCTATTATACAGATGAGGGTTATAGTTATAGAAGGGTTATGAGGGTGAGCTTTCTTTCCTGTGGACTCTCTAGACCCTCAGTCAGCACTGTCAAATAAATTTGCAAATCAAAGTTCACTCAAATTTGACCTCCGATTTAAATATTTTTGTCCCTGTGAGGAAATCTGCTGATTGGCTTGGCCTTGATCTGACTTTAGTCAAAGTAATTTTTCCATTTTCCAGTCACGTAACACCTAAGATAAAACCTTTAGTATGGCTGCAGGGTAATAGGTCTATAGAGTTTTAACATGACAGGAATAAAGAACTTTTTTACATTAAAAATGAAGTGTATCATTTAGCCTGGGAGCCAAACAAATCTGCAAGCTCATGTTTCATTTGCACTACCAGCTGTGTCTGGTCAGAGATTTCCACACTTCCTGGATCTGGTCAGGCTGGTGACTAAAAATGGACTGTCAGTGGTCAAACAGCACAACACACCAGGCTCAAGAGACTCAGATCAACTCATCCAACTAGGCAGTACTAATCAAACATAAATCAAGATTCTGTCAGTACATTGCCAATTTGATGCCAAAAATGTTTTCAGAAACACATTGAGTTAACTGTTTAGTTGTAATTCGAGAACTTTTGTACCAATTTTTTTCTGCTTGTTTATTTGCAACACCAACATAAGCCACAGGTGTTTGGTGGACTTGGTCTTGATGGTAAATCATATCTTTTCTTACTCATCATATCAGAATTGTGTTGACTGGATGTGGACATTATTTAGTTGAATACATCTAATATCATTTGAGAGTAGGAACAAAGATTGACCGGTAGATTGAAAGCTTTGCCTTCTGGCTGAGCTCTCTTTTTGTCACAATGGTGCAGTAAAGCAAACACAATATCTCTCATACTGCTCTGATTCTCCATCCCATCTCACTCTCCATTGTCTCCACACTCAAGAACAAGACCCTGAGATACTTAAACTCCCTCACTTGGGGTAAGGATGTCACCAAGTCACCTCCCTAGGGAAGTGTTCCAGGCATGTCCAACTGGGAGGAGGCCATGGGGCAGACCGAGTACGAAGTGATTAGATTATGTATGTTCACCCTGGCTTGGGAACACCTCGGGATCCCCAAGTCAGAACTGGTTAATGTAGCTGGGGAATGGATGGATGGATGGATGGATAAAAACCCAACCAACTCATGAAAAACCAGCACAAATTCTGTATGTTCACCTAAGCCCATTTTTTCCTGCACAGTCCAAGCCAAAATTGCCCAATTGGGTGGAAAATCACTTAATCCGGCAGCCCTGACTGAGGGAGCAAATGTGTATTCTTACTAAGTGATGGCACACATTTCCCATCATGCCTAGCGCTGGACTGAGTAGTTCATTAAGTCTACTGTTTTATGTTCCAAAAAGCAAATATTCCTTTTTGTTAGTGCTTAAAATGTGTCTGTTCAGGACATGGTAACCTAATTGTAATTTTTGTGCTGGTTGGTAGTTTTAACCAGTGATGATGTGACTGTTAACATTTCTTGATCTCAGCAGTATTTTGCTACTGTGTTTTAGACTTCTTGAAAATGTGGTTTGCATTTTACACTGCCTTAGTGGTCCATATTTTGTCTGGACCCTGAGTTTGGGAAACTCTGGTCTATTCAACAGTATATAAGGGATGTGAAAAGTGCATTTGGTCCACTTGCTGATGGTGGCTATGGTTGGTCTAGGCACACAGCAGATAAAGTGGAGTCTGGGACACTGCTGGAATGCTAAAATGCAGCAGGATGAGAGGAAGGAAGGTTTATCAGTCAGCTCTTAGGGCTCAGGGTTCCACTTCACTGTCCTCTATGAGCTCAGAGGGCAATGGAGCATCTAGAGGGACTGAATGATCCACAGAGACTCCAGTTAGAGTGAAACGGTGGATCATGGACAGCAGCGAGGCTCAACACATCGCCAACTGGAATCACTCCAAAAAAATCACTCTGCCTGCACCTATAAGCATATAAATTGTCCTGATAACAATAGCCAGGACTAATAACCTGAATTGGAGTCATGGAAGGAAAGATCCCAGTGAAGACGGGGCTTTAATCAGACGCCATGATGGAGCTCTTTCCCACTGGACAAAACTGAGACCATAATATTACGCTACTGGTCCCAAAATTAGATTCAAAATCCAGTGCTAATTATTTTCTTTTCCCTCATGCTGCACACACATATACACACATGCCAATAAACACACAAGTAGCTGCTTGTCACTGTAATTACTGGATGTGTAAAAAGATGATAGAAAAGAGGGTTTAAAAAGCAAACATTTACATTTTCTGGTTTAATGCTAACCTGTAAAATTTACTTTACTAAAATCTCCCTGAACTGTGATCTCTGACTGTCCAGCTGGAAAAAATCTGTGTGAGAAGAGAGGAGCTGATAAAAATGTTGATAGACTCATCTTTAATCTTCATTTGTCATACAGCAATAAGGTTTACAAGCAAAAGGAAGTACTTGGTGGACTGTTCTGGTAACACTTTATTTGAAGGGGTGACATGACCAACACATCCTCATACCTAAATGCCAGAATAGATTGATTGTCACTTACTCCTAAAACAACATATATTGGAGATTACTGTAGGTCATGTGACATAACTCACATGACATTGCACAGGTGGTTTATGCTGTAAAACTGTCACAGTTTGGTTAGGTTTAGGCACAAAAACTACTTGGTTAGTTTTAGGAAAATATTGTGGTTTGGGTTAAAATAATTGCATTATGTATGTTGTGACAGAAGTGATGTCACTTGCATGGTGACATAACTCAACATAACGGTCACAGTTTTGTTAAAGCGATATTTCACTTTCCCAGAATAAGCCACTCAGTATGTACTCGCCACTATGCCGATGTGATGATGGGTGAAGATCTTCAGTTCACAAAACAATCCTGGAGTTTTAGGAGAAACAGGGTAGAAGCCTCATCCAGTACAATGGCAGTGAATGGTGACCACGGATAAAACGTTTTAAAAAAGGCACACAAAACAAACACAAAATGTCTCCATCCTGCTTGTGTGGTGTGATCCAAGTCTCCGCGAGCCGCGACATTAAAAATTAACCGCAAAAGACGCCATTTACACCATGTTTTTAGCCGAAATGTCAACTGTAGCACGTACCCGGTAGGATGTAAACATGACGTCGATCTCGCGATATTTCCACATGTGCGTCCATTAAGATATATATGAAGTCTCGCGAGATCGATGCCATGTTTACATCCTACGGGCTACATGCTACAGTTGACATCTATGTCACGTGACAGAAGTGACATCACTTGTGTGATGACATAACTCAAGTGACACACAGTTTACGTCAGGTCACAATTTAGTTAGGTTTAGGCACAAAAACTACTTGATTAGGTTTAGGAAAAGATGTGGTTTGGGATAAAATAATTATGTTACGTATGTCATGTGATGGAAGTGATGTCATTTGTGTGGCAGCATAATTCTTGTGACATGTAGTTTACATTGTAACACTGCTACATTTTGGTTAGGTTTAGGCAATTAAAGTACTTGGTTAAGTTTAGGAAAAGATCGTTGTATGGATTAGAAAAACTACGTTATACATGTCATGTGACGGAAATGACGTCACTTGCGCAACAGAAGTGACGTGACAGATGTTAGGCCCATAACAACATTTTAAGTTACTCAAACCTTTAAATAACTTATACTTCTCTTGTTGTATTTACTATGTCCACAAGGAGGCACTGCCTAACAATAAACAGAAATGTCAGTCAAAATAAGCTGCCTGCACTTTTGACCAACATGCATGTTTTTTTTAACTATAACATATAACTATGACATGATTCCTGTCATCAATATGAAGGAGTCTTTATGAATGCTTGTGATTGTCATTAAGAATCTTTTGCTCCGTTATATAATTATTAATACAAAGTTAGGGATAGGGTTCAGGTTCACATGATATATCAACTTCATGTCCATGACAGGTGTCATGTCATCTATATGACATTATCATGTCGGTCTCACACACACCCTTTCAAATAAAGTGTTGTTTTGCCCTTGATTTTTCCTCTCAGATGACAAACAAGCTGTCCTAACCCTCCGTTTGGTAGAGCTGTGAGCAGACTGAGAGGAAGACTAGCAGACACTACCAAGTCCCCTGGATCTCAGACAGAGATGAACTCTAATCCTCAGACTCTATGGGCACAAAAACATGGAAGCCTGAGGAAGCCTGAAAAACTTTTTTTAGCATACGCACCCAGTGTGAGACTTTTATTTAGAGTGATTGTAGAGTACCATAATGCAATATGAAATTCAGTAATTTAGATACGGTTTCCACCCTGATAGCCAATGGACACTGATAGGGCTTTTTCAATCGTCACTTTTGGCTGCAGCAAGTCATACCATGCCACACTGATGTGTGTGTCCATTACCCATTATAATGCCTGACCCACCTCCAAGCAGGGTACAGTGATGTGTTATCAAATGAGCATGTGTTGCAAGGCTCGTGGGGCGGGTCCCCCTCAAGTCAAGTCAGCACATTTTTATGAAAAGGTGCTAAAGTCATTCTCACTTTAAAACAGGCAAATAAAATATCTGAACAATTTGAACAAAACTCTATTGTAATTAGCCAATTCTACCCAAATATTCTGTTTCACACAAGCTAAATCAGGAGTAAACACATGCACAGACACACACACACACACACACACACACACACACACACACACACACACACACACACACACACACACACAGTGTGGGTGGCAGAGGGGGAGGATGTGATGTAGCCACCTGGCCGAGCATGCAGGGATCCACATTAGCCTCCTGCTGTGCAAACCCCCCTCTGCATCCAACACAGACGCTTTAATTGTCATGGAAATCAGGCACATTTGTGTGCTCGCATTTGTATCTTGTGTCTCTGTGCAACAGCTCCTAGGTGTGTCTTCTTGTGTGTGTAAATGTGTGTATGCACCTGTCTAGGTCTGGGCTGTATACATTGTGCATATGGTATATGGATTTTTCATGATAATGAAGTGTTTGGTGATGTGCATATTTTATTGTTGTTAGGCTGCTCTTAAGTGTGTATGTTAAAATAATTATATATTTGTGCTTGTACCATAGAGGCTGATACTGTAAAATCCTACTGAAGTTATTATAAAAGCTTTGGATAAGACGTTGACGCTGAAAATGAACACCAAGCCTTTTGGAGATGATTTCATTTGTGCTCTGTGATGTGACAGAAACAAAGACGCACAACCGGTCATGTGAACATGAACATCAGCACTGGTGCTCCATGCAGATAGATTAGAAATGAAACATCAGATTGTGAAAGAAAGAACCACACAATTAACTCTTTCCCCGCCACTGACAAGATATTCTGGCAACCCGTGTGTTCCCTCTTATATATTAGGGGGCGCTGTTGCGCATCCCAAGAAAAGATGCAGCAGCACCTGGTGCAACATGTGGGGGGGGGGGGGCAAAGGCAGGGGACAGACAAAGAAGATGTGGGCAAAGACAAAGTGTGCCCAGTCGTCCACTGTGATACCTATAGGTGCAAAAGCTAAGACCTGATCCTTGATGTATTTCATTTTGTTTGACAGTTACTTTGATTGTGTTTGATCAGCTGCTATAAGATAAGAGCATCTGTTAAATGTCTAAACTGTGAGACATGAAATTTCTCTCATTTTGTCATTCATTTATTGTCCATAATCGCTGACATTGGGCGAGAGGCGGGGTACACCCTGGACAAGTCGCCAGTTCATCACAGGGCTGACACAGAGAGACAAACAACCACTCACTCTCACATTCACACCTACGGGCAATTTAGAGTCACCAATTAACCTATTATGCTGCATGTCTTTGGACTGTGGGAGGAAGCCAGAGTACCTGGAGAGAACCCACGCAGACATGCGGAGAACATGCAAACTCCACACAGAAAGGCCCAGAAACTCCCCAGCTTCCCAGCCACTGATCTTTTGTTGAGAAAATTTACTTTTCTTCTTTAGATAAACTAAAGCTTTGAATTTCTAGAAACTCAAAATATTGTGTTTTTTTGTTTGTTTGTTTTTTAAAGAGTAAATTCATTGGAATTATTTTTTTTTAGTTTCTGAAAATCAAAGATTCAGGTTTATCTAAAGAACAAAAGTAAGTTATCTCAACTAAGGATGATAGTTCAGCAAAACTTGGGCTTGGGGTTGGAGTTGGGCTCAAAACTCAAAAAACCCATTGTACTGTGTTGCCTTGAAATTTTAATTCACCTCTTCATCTTTTATTTTAACAGTGTACGAGCTAAATGCTTTTAAAAATCAAAGTGTCTAGTTGACATAAAATAATGATTTACCACTGAGTGGCTGGTGAATTTGACTGTCAGTGGCTGGTAGATGTTCACAAAATTTATTTACCACTCTTTACCACAATATGTAATGAAAAATTATATTTATATTTTAGCGGTAATTCTTATTATTCATATATACAGGTCAAGCACAGCAACGAAGAAGAGGTTGGCCAAGTGGATCATGGACATGATCGAGGTCAAGTATGTGGGCGCAGTGCGACTGGTTCTAATGCAAAGACCCCTGCAAAGCATCCAGGCATGAAATAAACTGGCAGCCACTCACTCAGAATCCTCAACATGTCAATGATGCTGCTGCTCTTGATCCAGGTCAACCAGTTGACTTGATTGAGTTGATCAGGCCAATTTGTATGCCGAGTGTATTCAAGATGAGAATATTGCTTCACTTTATTCATTTTTTTCTTCAGTTTTTATGTAACAGCGACTGGCATTTTATATGGGTGTGAGAAAAAAACGAGTGCAAATAGGAAGTCAATAAAATAAAAAAGGTTGCCATAAAAGGGGAGAAATAAAGAGTGTAACAAAGTTGAATGAATGTAATCTATGTAGCGGAAATAAACGAGTTTGCTGATTCTATCCTGCTAACCTTTATTTAGCTAAAATGTAACAGAAAGAGTACTGAAAGTCTGTACACAAGTACAACTACTGTTGCATTACTAAAATATTACTCAGTTACAAGTAAAAGTACAGATATTAGAAAAATATTCACCTGAAAATCTACTCAGAGTATTAGTAACCTTTTATCCGTTGATGTTATATACAATACAATCCTATAATCTAAATCAATCAAAAGTGGTTTCTGTTTCTCCAGATCTTCAGTCTAATTGACTCTCAGCTGTGCTCTGTTCTTCTCAGTGGTCACAGTCAACTCAACGGTCACCCAGCCCAGTCCCACTGACCGCTGGACTGAAAGGTGAGACACCAAGCTTTTCATGTGACTTTAATATAAACCCATAACATAACATAACATAACATAACATAACATAACATAACATAACATAACATAACATAACATAACATAACATAACATAACATAACATGCACCTGGCTGTTGACGTAGTATGAAGAGAAGGTCCATGCACAGAGGAGGTGGTGTTGATGGATGGCTCAAACAAACACATGACTTTCACCAGGAAACTCAGGTTCATATTCTATGTGCATAATGTTATGTGCGTCATATGATTCTTGTTGTGTTGTGAGTCACTTAACATTTGTTTGTTTTGCAAGTTGCTTCAGTGATGTCATGAGCGTAACCTTAAACATGGACTTATTCTAAACCTACCCAAACTACATTGTGGGAAGATTTTTTGGCCACTTCAGTTACAGTCACAAAATGGAACCTGTGCTTTAGTATCAGATGGCAGGGGGCGGTGGTAAATCATCAGTATGTGGTGAGTTGCGATTAGAACATGTTGCCAAACCAGGGCTGAGTCCATGGCCCCGACCAACATAACAACACATATTAAACAATAATGGTGCTGCATGCCCACTGCAACAACTTTTTCATGCTGCAGTGTTGCTGCTGGTTGGGTGACACTTCTGACACACACATAAAACAAGAACCTGAAATCCCATTGCACACCGCTGTTGACCGTTTTGAGGAAACATGTAGTTCAGTCCAGACAAAACAGTGTGCACCGTTTTCAGATTGAACGTCTAACTGTGCCTGCTGCAGCATTTTTCATCCATATGTCCTGGTTTTCATTGATCTGTTTACAATCAGACAGTCTTTATTGGCTACAAAAGTGCAGATGAAAGCTTTGGAAATTAATTCACATTGTACTCAGTACTTAATTATGATTTTAAAAGTAACTGAGTAGATTTAGTTTGTTACTTCCACTGTTGATTGAGATGCATGGTTTTCTGTGAGCAGCAATATTGTCATGGTTTGGGCTTTTCTTAGTCACTTCCTGTTTTATTTTGGTACATCTTCCCTTGTGTGTCTTTGTTGTTTTTACTTCCTGTCTTTGTCTGTTTTCCCGCTCTTTTTGATCACTGATCATTTTCACCTGTTCTTGACTGCCCTCACCTGTGTCTTGTTATCCTCCCTCTCCCTAGTGTATTTAATCCTTTGTCTTTTCCTCCTTAGTTGCTCGTTTGTTCTCGTCTGTTTGTCAGTGTCTCGTGTTGCACCTTGTTGCTTGTGGTTTTTCTCCTGAATGGATTTGTTTGGTTTTCTCCTCCTTGGACTTTTATTTTCTGGATCTCCTTTGTTGGATTTTGGTTGCCTTTTTTTTCACCTTTGCCTTCCAATAAGTTTTTTTGTGTTTGGTTTTTCCCTGCCTCATTGAAGACTCACAGTGCCTTAGTTGATGTAAGCCTTTTGTATGTTTTTTTGTGTTTTTTCCTTAAACTTCACAGAACTGCTCTGTCTCCGTCATCTGGATTTGGGTCCAAACCTGAAAACCCCTTAATTTGTAACATATGTTAATATATTCACAACACACTGTAGTATTATATACTGGGCAGCAGATAAATACACATTTGCTCATCTGACAACAGTTTTGGTTATTTCTGCAATGTCATATGATCAATATTCAGCAGCTGCATCATACATGAGGTGGATGACAGTGACTCCACCCTGTTCTATTTAAAGTAAGAGCCAGTGATGGCCCACTATACCAGCGTGGTGTCTCCGTAACTTGCTAACCTCTGGCTTTCTGAGTTTAAACATCCTAATAAGTAGAGGCAACCTGCTGCCTCGCCACACGCATCACACACATCAAACCTCCACGTTCCACATCAGACCGCACACTCTGAACACCCTGCACGCACGCACACACACACACACACACGCGCTCGGTAACAGGCAATCTGACCGTCCTCTCGTTGCAACCGGCGCTTCCTTGTTGGAAATTAGAGTGTGGACAGCAGGCTAATGATCAATAGGCAGGCCCACTGGAGGGCCACCACTGGGGCTCATTAGAAGCTACATGTGGCCACACTGTCACACACACACACAGACGCACACACACATCCCCAGCGAGACTTGCTAATCAAACACTGCACCAACGCACACGTTCCTCCCACAGCGACCTGAAGACAGTGAGGAAAGAGGGAGAAGGCCGAGGCATTTACCAATCTGCATTTCTGGATAAAAACAGCAGGAGAAAGTAAATACTGTCAACGCTTCACTCCTGATTAAAGTTCACACAGTGGGCACAAAAGTCTGTCTACAGAGCTCGGCTGTAATATAACTTTGGATTTTATACATGTATATAAAGGTTAGACATACACTGAGGGGGAAAAAAGTTGGAGAAGAAATCAAACCAGTTTATTTTTAGCTATTGACTCAATATATATACATATGTATCATAAGAACTCATGACTAATTAACTGACTCATATGCTGGCTTCATGTTTATTTAATCAAAATATTGTTCATTGCCTTGTGTTAATTTGACTAAAGCATATTCTACATGGTTTTGAATGTGTCCCATTTAGTGGCTTTAAAGGGTCAGTTCACCCATTACAACACAAACAACAAAGAAAAAAACAACATATTTGCTTAATTACCTCAGTTGGCAAAAATCAAGCCAGTTGGTTTCATAGCAACAGTGCTTTTGGAATGAGATTCTGCTGTTGCATTAAAGTCTGTGTTAAAGGAAAAAGGGAGTTTTTCTTCTAAACACATTACACACAAACTCAGAACACACATTTATTTGTTGCTTTACACAAACTTGAACAGAAGTCTCATAGACAGATACTGCATCTCAGAACCTGTACAAATAAAACCAAACCTGAATGAACAGATACCATGAGATGGAATTTGTCATAGTGGGGTCAGGTCGTAGTGGAGTTTGACACCGACAGCCGAGTGGACATGCCCCCAGCGTTTCAGACCAGAGAAAACTCCTCATTTTTTCATGATTTTGAGACCTAATTTGATGTACTTAGCATTTTTTTTAATAATTCAAATTTGGCTGGGTAATTAATAACTGCATCTCAAAACCTGTATAAATAAAACCAAAACTGTCAAAACTGAATGAACAGATACAGATTTGGTCCTGTTTCCTTGGCATTTTTCTTTCTATCATGGATAAGTGGGCTATGTAGTTAAATTGTTTCTTTATTGTCTGCTTTTATGATTATAAGTCTGCAAGGGGTCTTTTATTTTGAAAACTGACCAGATTTTCCATGATTTTTCCTGCCCACTCGATTTCCAATGTGTACAATGCCATGGCATCCTTCAAAAATAAAAAAACCTGATGCATATTTGAAACAGAGCAGAGGAAACAGCTGCTGGGACGTGCTGTGGCACTACTGTTGGAGTCACAAGCATAGTGTTGAATGGTGGTGATCAGTGCCGGCGGACGTAACGCGACACAGTTGTGCCTGGTGGAATC
>JAJHUR010077313.1:0-16698 GCA_027495735.1 Lutjanus campechanus | reverse complement strand
ACATAAGTGAGTACATTTTGTGAAAAGTGCACTACATGACAGTGTACAGAGTGTCACCTGACCTCAACAGTACAACAAAAGGGTACATACAGTGTCATAGTTTGAAGCACAGGGGCACTGATCAAGCTGCTGTATTTGATGCATTTGGGAGGAAGGATGGGCTGAACTTGGTGAGTACAGTGGCATCATAACCAGGTGATCATGAGTACAGAGCCATTGCAAGGGGGACATGCATGACCACAAGGGGAAATGTGGAGTTCCCCCTCCCCTAATGTTAATTTGAAAACTGAGTTTTAATCTGAAAATGATGTTTGTAATGGGATTGTATACATGAACTGTTCAAGCAGCCAGTTCTGCCTGAGCACTGATTGAGAGGTTTACTTCACTCTGGCCAATTATGAGACATTTTATTGCTCTAGCAGTGACCACAGCTTTTGGCAAACAGCAAAAGATTTGATTTGTATTAGTTTCAATTAAATTTAAATGAAAAAATGTGACTCCTGATTAAAATAGTAAAAGCTGGCACAAAATATTGGCAGCTCTAATAAAAAAAATATGAGCACTGACCTGCAGAAAGACATAAGTTGACCCTGACTCTTCTATCATCAAAGCACTCTGTGAGTGGGAAAACACAATGTACATCTCTATTTGGGCTCTCTCTATCACACACAGACACACACACACACACACACACACACACACAGATGCATGCACAAAGCAAAGAGAGATTCTCATAAAGCCACAGTGTACACTCCACTCTCCAACAACAAAGAAAGAAATGTTGACTCAATGTTCTTTCCACTTAAATGCAATTCCTCCCCTCCCTCTCGAGCTGCCGTTCCTATTACCATTGAATTATTTTGCTTGTGTGGACAATTGCTAAACGCATCAGCCCGGCCTCCTCCGCAGAATCAATTCTGCATGCTTACCAGCTGGAATTTTTCAATTTACACGCCCTGAAAAACAATCCCAAATCACTAATCACGGCAGCATTGTTCACACTGTTTGGCTGGCTGCTGTGCTCTTTGTGTTTTCTAGTCATAGGTTGGCATAACATTGGACTGTATTGAGCCGGGCAAGTGTGCGTAAGTGTTTATATACTCTGTGGTTGTGTGTGTATGTGTGTGAATTTGCAGTGGAGGGGGATTAATTGGGTTGAGAGCAATGCTTTCTGGATAATGTCCTGCATATGCCAGGGAAATGGCACTGTTGACGAGAGCTTGTGTATTGCTAATATCCGGTCTGAATTTAATTTGGGCTCTAATAATCAGGGCCATTATGGCAGCACACTGGAAGAGATTGAGACGGATACGGCTGTCTCTTTGCCTTGGACCAGCAGGCTGAAGGTAATAACATGTTATCAGCTGCAGCTGAAAGCAGGGATGCTTGTGGATGGGACTGGAGGTAACGTCAGGATCCAGACCTGAGCTATTAGGGTTAGAGGTCAGGGACTGACAGATGATTCTGGAGGCTGGATACTGATCATTTAAATTACACATATTGAACAAAGTATATTAAAACAGCAACAGTTTGTATTAAGGTGCTTGTAATAAGCGTTAGGTTAATTGGAAATAAGGCCTTTACAAGATTCTTCTCAACATTAATGTGTTAATAACGCAATATAAGTTTTTTAATAATTGCATAATAAACACGTTTATTGTTTGATTATAAGACATTTATAAGCAGCATAAGTAACCTGTTAATTAACATTTTTAAGCATCTGTAAAGCCCTTTAAGTTTCTTAAAATAGCATTATAAACACACCTTATGAGTTAAGTTAACTTACCTACTATATCATATCACATTTACTGAGCTTTTGTTGTTTCTTTATTAAGATTTCAACACGTATTAC
The DNA here is from genome assembly GCA_027495735.1 of Lutjanus campechanus. NCBI lineage: Eukaryota > Metazoa > Chordata > Actinopteri > Lutjaniformes > Lutjanidae > Lutjanus > Lutjanus campechanus. The sequence goes on along the minus strand of JAJHUR010077313.1, from coordinate 14,846 downwards.
TTTGCATTTATTAGCAATTCTAACCAGAAAAACAAAAGCACCTCAAATAGTAATGCATTTAAAATCATGGGTAACTGTTAACAAATGCATAATAAAAATTATAATAAACATTGTTCACACTTAAGATCCAGTACACCCAAAATGAAAAGTTAGCTGTTAATAAGTGCATAGTTAACTAACAAATGCATAATAAAGTAGATGGGTAAGTTAGTTGACCTAAATAAATGTTTGTAATGCTATTATAAACACAAGTCATATGGCTTTTATTAACATTCCCATGTCATCTATACTGTCAACAAGTTTCTTATAAGATTGCTTATAAATGTCTTATAATCTAACCAACATGGTTATTATACTATAATTAACACTTACATGGACTTATTAATAACACTTATTACAAGCACCTTTATATAAAGTGATACCATTACAACATTTTGGAAGTGGTATTAATAACAGTTCCGTTGACATTAATTGATTTAGTATGAAGCGCTAGGGCAGAGTTAAAATACTCGTGAGTTGAAGACTGACTTGCACAAACTTTGAACTTCCAAGAATTACAGTTGTTAAAGTGAACATGCCTGATTTTACTGCAGAATGAGAGAAGTGTTTTCCAGGGCTTGTTTAGTGAAATCAACATCTCCATCAAACCAGCAGATGGAGTTTACGGGAAGGCCAAAACCATACAAATAGACTTTTTTTTCTAGATCTTGGTACCAAAAAGATTGAATGCAGGTATTGTTTGTCTGGAGATGTTTCAGTATTGGGTTATTTCAATCGATGCCTTAAAAGTACCAGTACCCAGCCCTACCAGTAGCACTTGCTTCCACCATCAAGAAGTGCTTTGAGTGGTTAATCAAAATGTTCATCCCTGACTCTGAACCCACTGCAAATAAAATTCAAACCAAGATAAACTGATGATGCCATCACCCTAACCCTCTACACTGCCTCTCCCACCTGGCTCAGAGGAACATGTTAGAATGTTGTTCACTGACTTTAGTTCAGCGCTGAGGACCATCGTGTTCTTCAAGCTCACCATCGAGCTGACAGATCTGAGACTCAACATCACCCAATGTGATTGGATCTTGAACTTCCTGACAGCAAGAACACAGACTGTGTGGACAGGCAGCAACGCATTCTCCACCCTGACTCTCAACACCATCGTCCCCCGGGGACGTGTGATCTCTCCTGTACTCCTTGTTCATTGTTCATTGGCTGATTACACGACTCCCAGTGGTCTGATCACTAGCAATGATGAGACAGCCTACAGAGAGGAGGTCAGAGCCCTGACATCTTGGTGCCAGGACAACAACCTTCAGTGTCAAAACAAAGGAGCAGATTGTGGACTACAAGAACCGGCAGGGAGAAGTACATGTCCAGTTCACCATCAGTGGGACTATAGTGGACACCATCAATATCAACATGAACTGCAGTAACAGGACTTAGGCCTGGTCCTAACTTGGCATTCTAAGTCTAACCTAATAGCTACGCAGGTTGCACCACCGAGGCTTAAGCCTTCATCTTGCAGGTGTAAATCTTATGTCAAGTCAGGTGCAGATGTAAAGTCACAATCTAGAAAGCTTAATACAGATATACAGCCGCTAGCCACAGGTACCTTGTATTCTGTGCCATGAACACTCAAAGAGATGAGTTATTCAGGAGAGCTGTGTGGAAAATGAAAGCAATACAGGTGGGAAATGAATCATATTCAGTCAGACATAACATCAGACATAAGAATTAAATACAATTTGCAGCATTTACAAGCAGGCCCAAATACTTAAAAAAAAAATCATCTGACAGTGTTTCACAAAGTTTAGTAAGTTTCTCTTCACACAACTCTCAGAGTTGCACATTTTCTAAGGGAGTCTGGGAATATTGTTACCAGTTCAATGGTGAAATCTCTTTTATCTGAACAACCATTGATGTCTTTTGTTATTTTTCTCCAAGTCGACTGCTTCTGATTTGTTATGAAATCGGACTGCCCGATAGTCAGCGTTTTCTTGTACTGGCTGTACAGCTTTAGCAATTTTCTTACCTCAATGTAAGATGAAATTTCCTTTTCTTTATCTTTGATCCTCCATAATGTTGCTGCAAATTAGAAATTATTAGCTACATCAAGAGAGCAGAATATTGTTAACAATATATCCTAGAAATGCACACTGCCAAGCAACAACCATGGGCTTGTGGACATTCATATGAACGTACACTGCTAAGACTGGGCATAGTCTTTTATGCCTTTATTTGATAGGACAGCCGAAGTAACAACAGGAAAGGGGGAGAAAGAGTTGGGGGATGACACCGTAGCAAAGGGCTGTACGCAGGAGTCAAACCCATGGGCCATACGCTTGACCAACTGAGCTACCAAGCCACCAGACTGGTCTTAACTAAGAGTGACTGAGCAGTTAGGACCAGGCTTAGTTAAGACCAGTTGGTACAACTCACTCCAGGATTCTCTGCAACTTCTTACAGGTGCACCACTGGGAGTACTGGGACTGGCTGCCTGATATATATATATGACTGAAATAAATCAACTAACTAAATCAACTAACTAAATATGACAGTCGCACTGCTCTTAACTGTAAGGTGTAAACAGAGGGTGGTAGAAACTCCAGGGAGTCCAGGGAGGCACCCTGCGGTGTAGGAAGAAAGCCAGTCATCAAAGATCCCAACATCGAAGCATCCAGTCATCTGTCCAGATCTTCAGCCACTGCTCTTTACCTCTCCACTGCAGGTGTCTATCTTATGATTGTTATAATGAGGTCTAATCACCAAAGACTCCTCTCATATTTCTTACAGGTACAATCACTTTCCTTAAATTAATTGAATTACTCTTTAGGCCTATCTGTCAATTAAGTATCTCTTGACTGACATATATATTTTCATTCCAGCAGCAGCATCTATCAAAACTGTCAGAGTAATGGTCACTATGTGAGCCCTCGAGCACATGAATGTGATCTTTTTCCTCGACCCTTGCCATTTTGAGTCTGGTTCTTGTTGAATTCTCCAGGCACTGTACCATCGTGCCGCGGGTTGATTGATTGCACCGTTCCACTCACACTGCTGTAATGTTGTTAAGGAGGCAGTATAACCAATCAGGTGGCCATTTCCCATCCATCCTGTTCCATCCAAGGATTTGTCTTGTTAATGTTACAAGGCAGCCAGTTTAACGAGAAGGAATTCCTCAGACTATGAGACATGGCACACACACGTACACACACACACACCACGACTTTCTGACAAATTAAATAAAACTTAAATTATCATTGATTGTTTGGGTTTTTTTTCCCCTACAACTTTTTAAATTGTTTAGTTTAGCAAATCTTAGCTTTGTGTGTGGTAGAAATACCACCATCATCACTGCTGACGAACTTTGAAAAACACATCATGCAATAGGAAGGCTATTCTTCCCATGAAAGCACTGTCAAAACTTGTGCTTGTGCATGTAAATGTACTGAATTTTGGACTAAATTATTGGATTATGATGTGGGTATGCTAAGAAAACACATCCATTGATCAAAACCTTTACAAGATCAAGGGAAGGAATCTACTGCAACCCCCTTTGTGGCCTATACGAAACCCAACAATGCTGTTTCCTATGAACTTTTATGATATATAATGTCATCTATAGGCTTAGCAAATGAGATTTTGCTTGGTTGCTGAGAGCTGCATCTTGAGAAAATATCATAATGAGCTAATAAATTGCAAAACACTAGGAATGGTTATAATTTTGCTTATTTTCTTCTTTTTAACTCAGAAAGGTGAAGACTCTAAGTCCCTGCTTGTGATGTCCAGAAATCCAAAATATGTGTATATTAGGGCTGTCAAACGATCAAAAAAATTAACTTGATTAATCACAATACTACTCTGTGATTAATCACGATTAATTGCAGTTAAAATAGCCTACTACATATTATATATATATAGTATATAATATTATATAGTATTGAAGGATGCAATACAGTTAATCCATTATTAAAAATAATAACACATCATAGTTGTTTATTATTTTCACATCAGCACTACATTTTGATTAGTGTATTAAATGCTTATGTATCCATCTGCACACCTCAACTTTCATAAACAAGTCACATCCATACAGTCTATGGTCACTTCGTTGTGAATGGAGAATATCGTCCCCCTGAAGCTGCCGTACATCTGACTGGGATGAAGCTGCATTCAAGATGGAAATACGAGACAAACCCCGTCCCACACTGATTCAAAACGGGACGTGCTATTTAATCCTCAAATACAGGATGATTCTGTATTTCAGCGGACGGGTGAAAACTCCAGTGGTGACACAGACCACAGACTGTATACACAGACAGACTCTACCTAAGTCACGTGACGCGATTAATCGTGTGTTAAATTTTTTTTAACACATTATTGTTTCCAGATTAATCTTATGCATTAGCGCGTTAACTTTGACAGCCCTAGTGTATATATTAGTAATAGCATCAACAATGTCTGCATATCAGTTATCAGAAAAAGTCCAATATCATGGATCCCTATTTTAAACCATTTCTTAATTGAGCTGACAGAACAAGTATTGTACTGGACTGTCGTGTATTGTGATACATACCATTATAATTATTATATTATAACTGAACATATATAAGTTTTTTACAGGTTTTGATTTTGCTTTTTATTTTTACCTGATAATGAGCTTATTATGATAATCATGCAAGTTACCCAACATGCAACTCTTAGAAACCAAGCTTGACTTTCTCATTAGGCCTACAGATGACATTTAGTTATAGGGAACATCATTACTGGGTCCAATAAATTTCCAGCACACTCTAAAAAGGAGAGGGACAAACGTTAAGTATTTTTAAAATAACCAAAGATGCAATAAAATATGTAAGTCACTAACTGTGGTGTGTGGAGTGCATGAATTATTGACGAGCAAGTGTTGTGTTATGTACGACAGTAATAAACATGAGACAGTCCTTCCAAAAACAAACCAAATGCCCAGGTAGATCACCCTGATGGACTTCCTGCCTCAGTCCTAAAATAAAAAGGAGACAGGCCCCAACCACCCATGCAACAGATGGTGGCAGCCGAAGTTGCACCAGCTGGCTTCTTTTTGGTACCATTACTACATAACTAAAGTAGGCTACTTATTTTAACCCAAACCACAATATTTTCCTAAAACTAATCAAGTAGTTTTAGTGCTTTCTTATAGGGACAATTCATCCTAAAATCAAAAATACATACTTTTCCTCCCTACATGAAACTGCTCACAACAAGGTTGGTGGATTATCTTGAGCAACTGGGTCATGAGTTCTGGACAGAGACATTACCCAGTGCCATCTGGTTCCATTGTATTGGAGAGAAGGCAGATACCTCTCCAAAAAAACATATCTAGATGGATGGATCAGTGTGACTAGATGAGACAGTGTTTCTCCATAATGACTATGTACTTCAACTTTAACTGCTGGCCCCCAGACCACTGCAGTGGTCATTCTGTCTGACATTCTGTCTGAATGTGACCTAAAGCTGCTCCTTATACAAACTGAAAAGGTGATCCTCTCTTTCCCTCCATCCAAAACTCTGATATAATTGACATTTTGTAATTGACTCGAGCAGCTGACTTTGCTAGGAGTGGATTGAATGTTGAAACAGGAGATGTTCTAAAACCAGCTGTTGGTGACTTGACAAGCTGAGTCGTAGGCGTTGCCATCAGCTAGCTTGAACCAAGTTGAGATGAGCCACACTGCTGCAACATCTCCCTGCAGTGTTCTTAAACGGTTCATCTCTGGACTGAACTGCACTGGTGGAGGGGGAGGGCAATTGCCCCCCTTGGTGTTCGAAAAAAACACTGCCAGAGTGCCCTCCAGGGTGGCCTTCCATTGGGCAAATGTGAAAAAGTGGGTTGCAAATCCAGTGGGTAAAATGTGTAAAAGTGCCATCTAGGGTGCAAATCCAGTATACAAAATGTGAAAAAAGTGTCCTCTAGGGCATTGGTTCCCAATTTGGGGTCCGGGCTCCCGTTAGGGGGGTGCCAGAAATTACAGGAGGTCCCCAGGACTTTGTCTGAGGTTGTCTAAATTAGATTTGTACATATTAACTAAAATCAAAATTTATACAAAAGTCTGTGTACAAAACTTTTTAAAAAGATACATTTTGCGTCCTAAATTAACAGTAGGCTACTTTATAGACCACAACTCTGTGACCTCTTAAACTCTGTTATGATGATTCATGTTTATTTGGGACAGTAAAGCTTTGGAATGAATCACTTTTTCTTTTGGTTTATATGAACTTGTATGTAGGCTGGGGGGGCTCAGCTTTCCTTGGATACAAGTAGTGGGGCTCCTAGAGAAAAAGGTTGGGGTTGCTCTATGATGCCCTTCCAGCAGACAAAATGTGTTAAAATACCCTCTAGGGTGCAGATCCAGTAGAAAATAGGTGAAAAAGTACCATTGAGGGTGCCTTTTCAGTTAACATATCCCAGTGTCAGATAAATCAGATTATGAAACTATTTCAGTCTAAACCAGGGACTGGAATTGTTTCACCATGAATGCATTTACAACCTTCAGCATGCCAGTGCTCCACTGCATATAGCTGGTGTCCTCTTTACTTTTTTTGCCCCTGCACCTCAGACAGTCTGAGTCCACCACTGCTGAACTGAACTTTACATGAGTCCCGCTGTCTCCTTTTCCTCCTGTGGTTCCTCCTCTACTCCCTTTGTCTCTCTCTACCTCTCCTCAGTCCCTTTAAGGGCTGCCCCCCTCCCCTTATAGGGGTTGTTATGGCCCTGGTTTCTGGTGCAAGTAATAATGATTTCTCGGCCTGAGCCACTTTTGAATTCAGAGAAAATTGCATTCAACAACAGGGGAGCTTTTGGCTCTAAATGTTTAATTAGGGCTGAAAATATCAATCATTGTGACCACGAGGGTTCAGCCAATACAGCTTTCTAAAGGCCATGTTTCTGAAAAGGTAAATTTCTAAAACTTGGAAGCACTAATTTTTCCCCCACAGAGTTCATGGAGAAAGGACCCCCCTCATTCAGACAGTAACTGTAGTGTAACTCAGGATAGTACACTACGCTTAATGAACAGTCTGATCACGCCCTTTGCATTTACACCTGGCATTTCTCCTCTGCATTGTGATCCGATCTCATTTCTCCTGTGCTCTATGCAAAGTGTGTGAGTAGGTGGAAATGTGGCATTATCAACAAAAACAAACATGACAGGTGCAGTTTCACTCGGCATGGTACTGTATAGCCTGAATTCACTTTACTTTACTTTTCATTTCAGGCATTAAGTGTGGCATTTCACTCACAGGAGCTAATAGTGCTGAACAGCTTCTATATATGGATAATATACTGTAACATTACAGGTGTCAGATGGGTTCTTCATGGTATGTTCAATGTTAAAGGGAGAGATGCACTACACAACTATAGATTAACTGAATAGACTAATGCTGCTTATCATGGCATTTATGGGCTACACTCATTTGCACTTGTCTGCTCAAATTGACTAAAATAGATTGTGGCTCTGCACCACAGAGCTACTAACCTGACACACCAGATGGTTTGTCACACCGAAACTTCTGGGAAGTTGTCCTTAGAAACTGTTTGGAAAAGGGCAGGCACTTTCAAAAAACACTCAGCAGGGGATTAAATGTACCATTTGTCTATCATGTCTAACACAGACTAACTTCAACCAATCAGATCAACGCTTTCATGGACGCTTCTCGCTGTTGTCACAACTAAAACCATGCCTGTAACTGCCAGTAGTCCCTTGAGTTTGAAATCTGTGCCCAAACCCGATGGGACCCAGTGGGTTCTGGTCAGGTCAGGGCTTATTTCTCACATATTTCATGGGTTCACGTCAGGTTCAGGATGTAGTATATTTATTTATTTATTTTCATTTTTCTCCCCAATTTAGTCATTGTCAGTTCCACTTCCCTCCTTGTATTGTCCCTGTTACTGAAAACTCCTACAGTTTGGTGCATGGGGGTAAGCTTGTTAAGAAAAATGTCGGGCTTTAAGAGGGTTTGGACGGAAATATGCTTATGAAGGTCGGGTTTTGTGTTGGTGTCGGACAGAATTTTGTTGGCATCAGGCCTCAACTGGCTCAACTTTTCAGGCAGAATTAAAGCACTAGTAGTCCCTCCTAGGACGCTGATTGGCTGCATCAATTTTGGTGTGGACCTGGCAAGCCTGGCAAGATGGATTCTCAGGTGATCTTGCAAATCCAGCTGCCTTGCAAGGTAACAGAACTACCTCATTGATCCAAAACGCAAACAGAAAAAGCAATAGTTTTGCCTTGGGTCACATGTTCTTTCATACATGATCCCTCCTATTGGCAATAATAAAGAAGCAGTGTGAGAAGCAATGTGCAGGTTTTTATTTCTGCAAATGTGCACTTTTCTGGAAACATAGAGCATAATAAAGACAGATAAAAACAGTCCAGCAATGGCCATGAAATCATCTTTATTCATGTATTTATTGTCATAGCTGATCATTTAATGTCCACTTAATGAACTGTCAAACAAATTGGAGTCTGCAGAGCATACTGTATTTGGTTTGATGACTAATTCATTTGGTTGAAGCTGATGTAATCAGTACTGTGAAGACTATATGGTGTTTCAGATAGCATAGAAATGTGCATCTCAAGGTATCAAGGTCATTTATTGTCATTATTCAACACAGGGCTGCACAATGAAAGTAAGAGTTGTTGTCCCCCTTATGCTGCACACATATATAACATTATACAGATAATTCATTTTTAGAATCTATACATGTACATGTATACACCCAGGAAATTATTCTGTTGGACAGTTCTTGAATTTGCATCAGGTTGAATGTAAACAGCCACAACAAGATCTTGATTATTTGGTCAACATTTTCACATAAAAAGTTCAGCATCTGGGAAACATTCTCCACCAACTGTGGCTGTGTTTGTGCATGAAGCATCATCCATGTAAACACAGAGTCCTCCTCTCCTCGTCCTGCCAGAGTCTTGTGTGTTGCGTCCCGTCAGCTCTGAACTGGTCCACAAGTCAAGTGTAAGAGCTTGATCCAGGATGTTGTGAAGCAGGCAATTTCCCATTGTTTGTCCAGTCCAATTTTGTCTGTTTTATTGTCCTGACTGGACATTAACCTGGAACAGCCTTAACCCTTGTGTCTTGTGTCCATGGTGTTGACTTCGCCTGATCCTACTGGGTCTTGAAAGATGCTTTTTGCATTGTTGATCATCTCAAGGTTCACTGCTCTTCATTCCAGACCTCACCCTCCAAACCATGTTTCAGCTATCAAAACCAAAAATATAGCTGAATTTGAAGAGCTACTGGCCACAGCATCTATGCCATCTTGCCCTTTTCATTGCCATTATGTCTATGTTGTTAAATTACATTGATAGCAAAGAAAAAGCTCATTCAGATTCCTTGGAAGTATATAAATACTTGGCCAATACTGATTCTTTTTCTGTGTCATTTGTGCCTTTAGTCAATGGCTCACAGTCTGGAGACAGCCCGCTCAAATCCTCAGGTCGTCAAACACTGATTCTTTGTCATTGCGCTCAGACATTAAACGGTCCCTCAAGCAACAGGCCTTCAAGTAACATCAATGTAAACACCCTTTTCAGGTGACATGGAGTCTGCGTATGGAGGAGATTTGGAGGTGCTGACTCAAGGAAACACAGCAGTCCAAATAACGTGTTGGTGCCATAGACTGTATATAAAATAGGTTGTAATCCTGTTTAATATACGAGCTATGGTTGACTCAAGTTGCCCCCCTCCTCCCCAGACACAGCAGAGACAGGCAGGATGCAGGAGCTCTGCAGGAGCCCAGGATGTGTGCAACCTTGTAAATTGATAATAACAAGCAAGCACCAGTCCTCCACTGTAAGTTGATCAGCTGTCGTCTGTCAATGTGAGGTTAAGCCTGTTATCCTGAAAGCAAAGGCCCACTGCTCTGAAATAACACTGTGGCTGCCTGTCTCACTGCCTGACAAACTCCATTAACATTTTACTTGGTTTAACAGTTATAAACATCTATGGCCTCTACAAGATTATTGATTTCTTACAACTCATAAACAGACACTTACTCATTCAGGAAAAAAATCTGCATTAATTTGAACTCTGATTAATGTGAAACGGACAAACAAAACACTTATTTTAGTCTGGATTTTGGTTATTTTGGAATTGAAATTTCATAGGGGGACACTGTGAGCAGAGCGCTCATGTCAAGTGAAGCAAGTATTTCAATTTAGCATTTTCCTTCATCTCTGATGACACATTGTGGTAATTTTATGATTTATTACAGTAAATATAGTACAGATTTCTCCTTTAATGTGCATCAGTTTGAGATGCTGAAGGGCAGGACGAAATAGTTGCGGTATTCAACAAGCTGGGATGAGAATGTGTTGTCTCTTTAGCCTGTAGCAGGTTTTGGTGTGAAAAGGAATCCAGCCCTAATTCATCAATTTCAAACAGTGACAGGATTTTCTGTTTGACCTCATGAAGCTGAGCTGACCGCTCCTCCGCTCCAGTCCTCTCACTTTGAAACAAATTTTTCCAGAGAGTCTGGGTGCCACGAGACAGCGGTGGCACTTGAATGAATTAACAAAATACCCCTCCACCCCCCCAACCCAGAGGATTTCAGAGGCTGAGTCCCTGTTTTGTTACACCCCCAACCCATATCAAGGACCTGTCAAAAAATTAGTTCCACCTCGATTCACTCACCCTCCTCCTCTGCCTCCCGCCAACCTACCCCGAGCCTGCCTCCTTCCCCTGCTCTGCGCGATAGCCGATCGCTCATGGATAAACACCGCTAATATGTGCCAGTAAGTAATGAGGGGCCGATCGAGCTCCGTCACAGCGCCGAGGAGCAGCAGAGACAGAGAGAGAGAGAGAGACAGAGAAAGTGATAGAGAAAAAAGAAGAGTGGAGTAGAAGGAGTTGGGAAGGGGGGTGACAAGAACCTTGACAGTTAATTATCTGGAGAATATGGCAATCAGAGCAGCAATGAGTGTTTCTGAGCGCCTCTCTGTTATTTGGTCCTTGGGGACGTGTTGTCGAATTCATTCGACAGACAATCTGCTGAAGGCTGAAGGCCTCTCAGCTCCTCTCTGCTCAGCTGTGTCCATTGCCAAACCATTCTACTTTCTCTGATTATTCACCTTGACGGAAATTTCTCTCCTGTTGCCTGGAGGAACACTTTAACACAAATAGCTCCAGGTTTGTTATCATCTCTACACACATTAGGGTTTTATGTATGTGGATTTATATATATATGTAAAGTATTAGTGATATGATGGGGAGCAGCAACACTGACATATGTATATGCACCACAGCTATACATACTTAACTACATCACCTTCCATCAGACTTTGCTTCCTGGTTATGGTATGTCCTGTGCTGGTATTACAGCCTCATACTGTACTCCACAGTTGTACAAATCTTGTTCCCATTGTTGGGACCAGAGGAGCATACAAGGTTATTAGCAAATAATTGATAATTATTAAAATAATTATTAATTATTAAAATAATAAAAATATTAAAATGATTAAAAGTTAATAAAATTAATAAATCGGGGCACCACCCTGTAAACAGGGACCAATAACCTTAATATAAAATATCAGTCTCAAAGTAGATTAATTAACTAATTAAGGCCTGAAAGGCATTAACCATTTAACTTAATCAAACAAAGGATCGTGAGATCCGAGCACAGACCCTGTCAATCAGCCTTTGTCACAATACATGCACATAACAGTCACAGACGTAGTTCTTAGAAAAATATAATAATATTTATTCAAGGATAATCTCAATTAACAATTGACATCACACTTAATGAACAAACATTAATACAGGCTACTTCAACTAATTTTACTACAACTATTTCTACTCGGCTGTGATGAGAGAGGAGTGAGTGTGTGTGTGTGTGTGTGTGTGTGTGTGTGTGTGTGTATCGAGGTGTGTGTGTGTGTGTGTGAAGGGGAGAGAGAGAGAGAGAAAGAAGGAAGGAGGAGGGGCAGGAAGCTGAGCGTACTACATGGAAGGAGTGGTATGTTCAGGTTCTGGCCAGAAGGAGTGACCGCGAGATTTAAAAGATATGTGGCTGATGGCCTAAGCTCACATATGGTTTTATAGAGGGGAGCGAGATCAAATAGCGGCACTACACAAAAGGGGTTAGCTCGCCACTTTAAGGGGAGCGAATATGTGTTGAGCGTGTATGAGTGTATAGCGTATGTTTGTCAGTAGGTGCAACGGGAACAAAGAGAGAGAGAGAGAGAGAGAGAGAGATTTGTGAAAGCACAAACGGAAATAACAGAAACGCAGGTCAACAATCACGGGAGCGGTCCCGTGACGTCACTGACGCGGCGGTCAGACAGAAACCAGTATAACACAGCAGAAGCAGAAAAACAATAACACTGAAAGGTGACTTGCAGCAGCACACAGTATTTAAGCACTTTAACACACAGATAATTAACTAAATCTGCCCAGACAAACTAAATAGCCTCTACCTGACGGTTCTGTCCGGCGTTTGCGGATTGAACACGAAGAGGTCCGTACTGGCTGGCGTATGAGAGCGCTGTCCTCTGGAATGCGAGGGGGGGGGGGTGACAGCTGCGATACTGAAGGCGAATTGATCCTTCAGTCCTGCAGGCAGATGAGGGCTGTGTGGTACAGTGTCCTCAATGTGGATCCAGAAGAAAAGAAAAATACAACGTCCGTTGAGCAAAAAGAAAAAGATGAAAATAAAAAGAAAGTCCAAGTCTCTGATTCGTCCAGCGAGATAGAGAACACGTGGCCTTGTTGAAGAAAAAGGTTAAGTGGGCCTCATTCCTTACAGTGACTGGCGTCACACGGGAAGAGTTAAAGCTAACGGGTCTCGTTCCTAACAACGGCCCTGCGGCGTACGGAAGAGATCGATCTGGGAGCGTCTCTAGTTGATATAGCGATGGTGACATCACAACCGGAAGGCGGGCGTCACGTGGGTCCCGGGAAACTCTCACCCAATGAGAGTTCAGGATTTGACTCTCGCCAGGATATCGCACCTAAGTGTGATACCGCAGAGCATCATGGGACATGGAGTTTACTGAGGACTCCCTTTGTTTAGCTCTGTGGGAGTCCTGCGGTCATAAATCCAACTAGGCCTCAGCTTGTCACAGGCTTTGGATGAGTTCGTGGGCCCAACACCATCCAGTCCCTCCAGAATTCACGCAAATCTCCATGAATTGTATCCAACCTTGCAATTTTGTCCAATCACCGCAACTTTTTCAAATTTTGCCGATCATTGTACCTTGTAGCAGTCATTGTTATTAGCATTTATTGGTGCTGATAATTTTGTGCTTCCTGTTTTGACTGAGTTTGAGTTCCAAAGAGATCTTGCCTCTTTGTGGAAAACCCTCACCTGACACGCCAGATAGTTTGTTACACAGAACTATATGTGTCAAGTTCTTGTTTACAAGTCCCTGTGCAATTTCCTAACTTGAAAGGATGAGACCTCAGCTCAGAGTTGACTGGAATTCACTCAAATGAAGAAAACTGTTTTTCCTTTTTCTCTCTTCTTTTATTTTGAAGATTAAGTGGATCAACATGTTCATTTTATTCATTTGGTGCTTTCACCATTTAATCATTTAGCTTTTAATCCATTTAGCCATTCAGGTGAAAACATTTAACAGATCAAAGGACACAAAAAGAAAAATGTTAAATATTGCACATGGATTACTGCAAATAAACATGTAATATTAAATAAGTTCAAACAAGTGCAACCATTAAATAAACAAATGAATAAACACCTTTAGAAATATTTTTAACCCATGAAAGTGCCTTATTGTACCTTAAATTATATTAAAATAAACTTCAGTGCTTCACAACAGTTGTATGAATCCTTCTGCATTTTACCACCATGTTTTGAACAGTTATTTTATTTTAACACTTACACTTGTAAATACTTAAATATTTTAGATCAGACTTATTTATAATATTTATTTATCATATTTATTTAAATTAATCAAATTGAATTATGCAATGTTTTAAATTATACAGGCATGTGTTTTACCAATGCAATAGTCTTTAAATTATGCAATGTTTCAATACACAAGCTTTTTAAATTGTGCAAAGTTTTTTAAATATGAAAAATATTTTAATATGAAATGTTTTTTAAACATGAAATGGTTTTACTGTGAAATGTTTTTAAATACCCAATCATGAATTACAATCAACCATGAAAGACAATACAATTACCTTTTAGTATTTTAACCTTTTGAATCTATAAATTTGTAATCAAAAGTGAAGCACTTTAAATGCATTTAATCTCACCCTTCAAACCACCATCACAATAAACACATTTTTATCCACAGACGACATATTAACTTTCAGACATTTCAAAAGGTAAGTAAACTAGCCACATGCTACTCAATTGTTAACAGCTGGGACACGTGTTGCCGAGCAGTTACTGTAAGGACTGCAGACACCGGCACTGAGTAACAAAACAGTCCATGACTTTAAAGGGATAGTTCGGGATTTTTGACATGAATCTGTATGGCATCCCCATCACCAGTGTCATGCAATCACACTGACTTACCCCTGGCAGCGTCCTGTGAGCAGAGTTCTCGTCCAGCTTCGGTCAAGCCGAAAGTAGTCCGGCAGGTTTGCTAGACCCAGTAAAATAAAACGTTTCTCTTCCCAAAACATTATGTGTTCAAAAGAGTGATATATTTGCATCCCAAAAACACTGTAGTGGAAAAAGTCACACCTCGTAATCATTTGGTCCTATTTTCTCTCTGTTCGTATCAGTGCGCGCGATACCGCGACCTGACAGCTAGGGCCTACCTGTTTGATGCGCGATTATTTACTACTGGGGAAGATGTCTGACTACGAGAGCGACGAGGAAAACA
>JAJHUR010077312.1:0-10683 GCA_027495735.1 Lutjanus campechanus | reverse complement strand
ATGCATGTATGCATGTATGTATGTATGTATGTATGTACTTACATATGTATGTATGTATGTATGCATGTATGTATGTATGTATGTACTTACATATGTATGTATGTATGTATGTATGTATGTATGCACTTACATATGTATGTATGTATGCACTTACATGTGTATGTATGCACTTAAATATGTATGTATGCACTTACATATGTATGTATGTATGCATGTATGTATGCACTTACATATGTATGTATGTATGTATGTATCTTGCATATGTATGTATGTATGTATGTATGTATTTATGTATGTATGTATGTATGTATGTATGTACTTACATATGTATGTATGTATGCATGTATGTATGTATGTATGTATGTATGCACTTACATATGTATGTATGTATGTATGTATGTATGTATGTATGTATGTACTTACATATGTATGTATGTATGCACTTACATATGTATGTATGTATGCATGTATGTATGTATGTATGTATGTATGTATGTATGTATGTACTTACATATGTATGTATGTATGCACTTACATATGTATGTATGTATGCATGTATGTATGTATGTATGTATGTATGTATGTATGTATGTACTTACATATGTATGTATGTATGCACTTACATATGTATGTATGTATGTATGTACTTACATATGTATGTATGTATGCACTTACATATGTATGTATGTATGTACTTACATATGTATGTGTGTATGTATGTATGTATGTATGTATGCACTTACATATGTATGTATGTATGCATGTATGTATGTATGTATGTACTTACATATGTATGTATGTATGCATGTATGTATGTATGTATGTATGTATGTATGTATGTATGTATGCACTTACATATGTATGTATGTATGCACTTACATATGTATGTATGTATGTATGTATGTATGTATGTATGCACTTATGTATGCACTTATGTATGTATGTATGTATGTATGCACTTATATATGTATGTATGTATGTACTTACATATGTATGTATGTATGTATGCACTTACATATGTATGTATGTATGTATGTACTTACATATGTATGTATGTATGTACTTACATATGTATGTATGTATTCTAAAAAAAAAACATTTCTTATATGGCTCAAAGTTATTAGTTTCAGTCGTTAACACCAAAAATGGCAACAACGGAGTAGGTGAATTAAAATGTAGTTAATCTACTAGTTTAATTTCATGTACTTCAAAACTCTCCTGGTTATAATCCTAACATGCTAATATACATTCTGACCTGCTAACTTCTCCATGTAAGCCATATGTTTATAATGTAACAAACTATGCCAAACCTAACTAGATGTTACTAAATGTTAGCAGGTGTTAGCATGTTTCGAATAATTAAACTACTCACACCAGCAAAACAGAAAAGTCAGATTTAAGCTACACTGTTTATATACTTGATGCATACACGTAAACCTCATGACATCTTTAAAAAAACTGACATTTTGACTTTAGAATGAGTTTGAGCTTAAAAAACAAAACAAAACACACATTTATGTATTTATTTAGCACTGATGATGGGACAGTCCAGGTCACTAAAATTCACTAAAACTAATCACTGAATTACTTTTTGCTTTAGCTGTACTTTAAGACTAAAGCTAACCAAATGTCACCATGCTAGCTATATGCATTTTAAGTTGCTAACATGCTAAATATGACATGATAAGCATTAGCATGTTACATGCTTATCGTACGCATGTTGAAAATATTTACATTATTATGGAAGTAATGTGACGAGTTGCACAATAAATGTAACTTCCACTCAGCATGAATCATTTATGTTGACATACTCACATTAGCATGTTAGCAATGTAACAGTCAAGCTACACAGAATTACTTTGCACAAGCAAAAGAAAAAAACAGTCCTGTTTAAGTTTCCGCACAAAGATAAATTTATACTTGACACTACTACAATACTTCTAATAGCCTTACATGCTAAATGTTACCACGCTAACACCTGTTGATGCTAACATCAGTGCATTGCTAAAAAAAAAATCAACCTGCCTGTTTTATATGAACCTTTTCAAACTGTTTAGATGCTCTTTTGCAAAGAAAGCACAAATGGAAACAAACTGAAACATGTTGAACATCATTTAAAGATCTAAAACAGAGGACTCTACAAATGTAACTTTATGGTATACATACTATAGTAAGTATAGTAGACCAGATGATGATCATTATTTGTATTTATTTTAGAATACAAACCCACTCAGTGGGACCAACATTATACCTGCACAGGGTTAATCATACTGTACCTTGGTGCAGGCAGTAACATTGCAAACAATTAATTTTTACAGGTATAATTAATTTAAAAAGTAATAAGGGATTCAAACTGTAGAATAAATGTAGTAAACATTTCCCTTTTGTCATGTGGCAAAGAGCCACTGCATGGACAAAGGGGGGAAAATGTTATTTGGTTTGTTTAGGTTTTGTTTTGTCTATTTAAAGTTGTGTTAGTCTTATTCAGCCAAATAACTGGACATGATGGAATCATCATTGTTTTTTGCTGCACTTTCTGAATGGATAACACATGAAGAAAAAGCTGAATACGAACATCAGTCCAGAACTCGTCTGTCTTGTTGTTCTTGGCCTCACAGGCAAGAGGAAACTATTGGCTATTTGTCCTTAAACTATTTGTCTTCTTACACATTTAAAGCCTCATGTTTTGGACTGTTTGCTATTTTTTTTTATTATATTCTCATTAATCACACAACTGTTCTCTCTGAGGGGAAAAAATGTTTTTTTTGGTTCCATTCAAGTTCAGATTTCTTTGTTTTGATCTGGTCAAACAAACTGAAACTGTAAAAACTGCTCCAAACGCATCATTTAGGTCCGTTTTGGACATCCAGTCGTGAGCTGTGCCACTTTCCTGCCAGTGTGAATCCAGCCTTAGCGCCAGATTATCTTACCACTGCTAGTAGACAGATACATGTTCACTATCCTTTCTTTCCTGGTGTCTGTGGCTTGTACATGCATGTACACAAACACACGCACACATTCATCCAATATGATGCTGAAAATGCTTCTCTTGGCCGTTTGTGCACAACACACACATTCATATCTCAGATCTTGTTGTTGAAGTTTTTGCCTGTTGGACCTGTCAGCTCAAACCCAGTGATAACAGTAAACATACAGCTGCAAATCATGGCAAACACGGTTTATTGTCAATCAAAAAATGACAATCTATACATCCCATAAATAAGAGTTCACAAAATAAATCAAACTTTACACACTTTGTTGTTTGTTTCTGTTCTGCTGGCCCTCTGAGTGTGAGGTTCGAGATTATGTACAAACTGGTATCAAACACTGAGTTTCAAATCAAATCTTACACTCTCAGGATCAATAATATTAATAACAATGCAAATGACGTACATTTAATGATCTTTGATTGTGCATGTACACAGCTACATTCAATGCCAAAGGATCACTTACATTCATGTTCTACTCCAAGTCTGGTGTTTTAGATTTTGACCCCTTCAGCTGCATGACTGAAGAGCGTTTAAAGCAGCGATCAGGTAAATCTCACATGTACAAACACTTAAACAACAAACTGTATTTTTTTAAAACCAGTTTTAACCTGTTTGATGTTTTGACACCTGCAGGGTTTTACTCCACGGGGGGGGGGCAAGTCTGACAGCACTGGGTAAGTTATAAATGACATAAATTATTCTTAAAGTTGGTATAGTTCAGATTGTTTGATATAAAGAACACAAGGCTACAACATTGGCTTGTTAAACTGTCAAATGGCAGTGTGATATGTGTTTATTAAGTGATATCTTTGATATTGCATTGAACCAAATGCCTCAAATCAAATGTATAATGTGAAAAGGTCGCTCATAGTACCAAACACACTGAGAATCAGCTCCTAACTCTAGCTGCACAGAACTTTTAGCCTCTTTTAGCAAACCATTCTGGTTTTACAGCTGCCCATAGACTTGATGTTTTAATCTCATAGTATTTCCAGCAAGCAAAACCTACAATCTGAATAAAAGAGCTACTAGTCCAGCACCAAACAACCGATGAACAAAGTTAGCCAGTGAATAATGTAGCTAAAGACATAGATATTGCTCTGTGTCGGCTAAATGTAGGCAGTTTGATGCTACTATGTTAGCTAAAAGCACTTAATTAGCTATCAAACGTGTTTCTGTCAGCGTGTTTAGACTTTTTATGCCCCCTTAATTTGAGGAACGCTCATAATACCAAACCATCAACTCCCAACTCTGTAGCTGTACAGAACTTTTAGCTTCTTTTAGCTAACTGTTACGTGTAACTATCTATCAAGCATCAAACGACAGTTTTTATGCTACTGTGTTAGCTTCAAGCACTTGATTAGCCATTGTAACATCAGCTGTGTTTCTGTCCGAGCATTTAGACCCTTTATGTTGCCTAGTGGTCAAGAGTTACCATATGCTTCTTTAATGTGGATTGTTCATAGCACCAAACATGCAGAGAATCAACTCCTCACTCTGTAGCTGTACAGAACGTTTAGCTAACCGTTTTTGTTTTACGGCTGTACATAGACTGGCTGGTTGAATCTCATAAATTGTATCACTTCCAGCAAGCAAATGCTACAGTCTAAAGACGAGTGTAGCTACAAGTCACTGACGACAGTCTAGCTTAAACAGGCAGATATTTTTCCCAGGAGATGTAAAGCACATGTTGCTCTGGGATGTGTAAGTAGGCAGTTTGTATGCTACTACATTGGCTAAAAGCACATGATGAGCTATTAGATGTGTTTCTGTCAGTGCGTTTAGACCTTTTATGCACCCTAGTGGTCTAGAATCACCTAATGCAGCTTTAATCAGAGGAGCTGTGCAGTTTTGCAAAACATTTAGGTGGAGTGATCTGCTAAAATATTCAAAAATGACCACAAACACTGGCCGTAAAGTACATAATCATAGGAAAATATCTGGATCATTTCATCATATCGGCTCTCACAAAAAAGGGAGCACCACAATTCAGTGTAACACGCCAAAATACAAAAAGCATTTCAAACTATTGCCCCATGTTAAATTAATTTGATAAGTTTCAGTGCCACACTCAAACGCAGAAACAATAATTTATCTATTTCTTTCTCAGTAGTTTGTCGTTTATATACAAAATTTTTATCAATAACACCATTAAAAGTACATTATCTGATAAAGTTATGGTAAAGTTCTGTTGGCTACAGAAAGGCATGTCTGCAGATGAGTCACTGCCATCATTTTAAAAAAGTCATATCTTACACGTCTTTATATCTTAAATACCTCTAAAACAGCAAAAACAAAACACCTCAACTCTTCTTCTTGTCTGTACAAAATGTGTTATCAACAAGCCTTCTATGAAAAACAGTAAAAATAGCTGCAGTGGTAGAAAATGGCTAGTGTCGTCCTCGATTTCTGGATGCTTTGGTAATATCAGTCCTGTGTCCTTCAAATTAGATCCTGCGGATTATAGTGGAAGTACAAAAAAAATGAAAATATAGTGTAGATATTAAAATAAATCTTGAGACCTTTTGTTTTTCTTGATGTTCGGTGGGGACATTAGATGGCAAATCTACATATAAAAATGACAAAACTTTAAAACAAACCAGTGATATGGCTTCTTTTTTTTATAACGGTGGAGCTCCACAAACAATAAATACATTTTTAAATAAAATTTAGTCAAAAAAACATAAGTTGAGGCCTTCAGACATGGAGGGCGCTGCTTCAGCTTTTGTGAAAGGGAGAAGGTGTCTTTGAGCCTGCATTAATGGGTCCATTTAAGTTGGATTTTCAGTCCTCCAGCTCGGAGATGAACTTCACCGCCGGGCGTCGTGGCAGTTTTCATGTGGGCGGGGGGCCGTTGGTGTAGCGCAGCATCGGGTAGAAGGAGCGGGCGAAGTTGTTGGACAGCGTACAGCTGTAGTCCTCCTCAGAAAGAGGCACCAGGCAGGCCAGGACCAGCAGCATGAAGAAGAGCAGGTGCAGGGGGAAGGCAGCTCGCAGAACCCGGTAGAAGAGGGGTCGTTGTGGGGAAGAATCTCTCCTCTCCTCCCTGTACAGCACAGATTGTTAGGTTGAGGGTTAATGTTTGACTTTGCAGAAACTTTACAAGGATAGTTCTTTTTAAATTGGTGTTGTATTAAGCACTTATCCACAGTCAGTGTGTTATATTGCTTTTCCTTGCCATCAGACAGCTTTTTCCAGCTGGAAACAGAAGTTATATAAACCGTTGTATTGCTCAGACTGAAGCAACCAGACTCCTTTGGCAAAAACAGTAATTTTACCTCGCAGAAAATGGGAGTTACGGGGCTCCTGCTGCCTCGATTAGTTTGGTGTTTTTAAAGGTTAGTTCGGATTCACCAAAGTCTCACAATAACACAAGTAAACTAAACAATCAAGGCAGCAGTAGACCAGTAACTCCTGTGTTCCACAAGGTAAAATGACTGTTTTTGTCAAAGGCATTTCGTGGCTTTGGAGGGAGCGTTTCCTGCTGGTAAAGTCTGACAGTGAGGTAAAGCAGTGAAAATATACTAATATGGCACAAACTTAAACTGATTTTCTGTTTTTGTTTTTTTAGGTGGATAAAACATGTTTTGGTGCTGAGTCCTGTCTGCTTGAACTGTAGGTAATGTAAGTGCTACATAAAACTTGGCGAGCTAGCTTGGAGTTTTATTAGACCAAGCTTTCCATCTTGAGAATACTGATGCCTCAGTTCTAAGATCTTTAACACAGCACGATAACCATGTTGTGTTGGAAGGAATGAGACTGGACATGATGTTATTTTACCACCCAAGACTGTGTTGGCTGAAGTGAGTGCAATACAAAGTATCATTAACCAGCCATCTGTCTCTCAATCAACTGAACCCACAGAACCCATCAAACCTTCCAGTCTGAACTTTGATTTTGTGGATTCACCATTACCATCTGAGTGGAAAGAGAGAATAATCAATAACCTCAATGCCATGCCTGAAGTATTCGCTCAGCATGATTTGGATTTTGGCCGCACGGATAAAGTAAAGCATCATATCAAGTTAAATGATGAAACGCCATTCAAACAGCGTGCCAGACCTATTCACCCACAAGATGTTGATGCAGTTCGCAAACACTTGCAGGAGCTGGTTGATGCAGAGGTTATTCGAGAGTCTGAGTCTCCCTTTTCTTCACCCATTGTGGTCATTCGGAAAAAAGACAACTCTGTTCGTCTATGTATAGACTACAGAAAATTGAACTTGCAGACCATCAAAGATGCTTATGCTCTTCCCAATGTGGAGGAAGCTTTTCGTGCTCTTGCTGGTTCCAAATGGTTCTCTGTGTTGGACCTCAAATCCGGCTACTATCAGATTGAAATGGAAGAAGCTGATAAAGAAAAAACTGCCTTTGTATGCCCCTTAGGTTTTTGGGAGTTTAACCGAATGCCCCAAGGAATTACAAATGCACCAAGCACATTTCAGCGCTTGATGGAAAAGTGTATGGGAGATCTCAACTTGAAGGAAGTGCTGGTGTTCATTGATGACATTATCATCTTTTCTGACACTATTGAGGAACATGAAACTCGCCTGTTCAAGGTGCTCCATCGGCTGAAAGAATATGGTCTGAAGTTGTCTCCAGAAAAATGCAAATTCTTCAGATCCTCAGTACGTTATCTTGGCCATATTGTCTCTGCCAGTGGTGTTGAAACTGACCCTGACAAAATCAAAGCTCTAAAGACCTGGCCACAACCAAAAACCCTCAAAGAACTGAGATCATTCCTTGGTTTCTCTGGTTACTACAGAAGATTTATTAAAGGCTACTCCCAACTGGTCAAACCTCTGAACGACCTCACAGCAGGATATCCACCCCTTCATAATCGAGGAAAGCGGAGTCAGAACATGCAATATCATAATCCAAAGGAACCTTTTGGATCTCGATGGAGCCCAGCTTGTCAGCAAGCATTTGAAAACCTCATTGAAAACCTTTCTACAGCCCCTGTTCTTGGATTTGCTAATCCCAAACTGCCTTACATCCTTCATACAGATGCTAGCACGACCGGGTTGGGGGCTGCGCTGTATCAAAAGCAAGAAGGGAAATTGCGAACCATTGCTTTTGCCAGTCGAGGTTTATCTCGCAGTGAGTCCAAGTATCCAGCACACAAGTTAGAGTTCCTAGCTCTTAAGTGGGCTGTTACTGATAAATTCAGTGACTACTTGTATGGTACTCCTTTCACTGTTGTCACTGACAGTAATCCACTCACTTATATCCTGACAACAGCAAAGTTGGATGCTACAAGCTACCGATGGCTATCTGCTCTTTCTACTTACACTTTCAAGCTGCAGTATCGAGCAGGCAAACAGAATGTTGATGCTGATGCATTATCAAGACGTCCCCATGGTGACCTTGCCAATGATCATTCTTCCCAAAAAGAGAATGAAAGAATTCGTCAGTTCGCTTCACAACATCTGTCTGAGTCTGATGTTCAGGCTATCTGTGACAAGCACTTGGTCTGTAACAGTATTGTCACTGATGTAAGCGATGGCTGCCATTCATTGCCACTTATTGCATCACTTGCTTACCATTCTAGTGCAGTTCCGAAGGCTCTCCTCGATGAACCCCAAAGTGGCCTCCCTGTCATTCCTCATCTAACTGAAGATGATGTGAGGGAGAAACAAAGAGCTGACCCTTGTATCCGAGAAATCATTCACCAAATGGAGTCAGGGGTGCCGCCTTCTCCCACAGTCCGAGCTGAACTCCCAGAGCTCCCTCTTTTGCTTAGAGAGTGGAATCGCCTTGTGCTGAAAAATGGCATCCTGTTTCGAAAGCGACATGATGGTGCAAGTACTACTCTTCAAATGATATTGCCAACAGAGCTGAGAGAATTGGCATTTCAAAGTCTCCATGATGACATGGGACATATGGGAGTTGAACGTGTACTTGACCTTGTAAGAGCTCGCTTTTTCTGGCCCAAAATGGCAGCCTCAGTTGAGAAACAAATACAAACATGTAACCGCTGTGTACGGCGTAAAACTCTCCCTGAAAAAGCTGCTCCTTTAGTCAACATCTTAACCAGCCGACCATTAGAGTTGGTTTGCATGGACTTTTTGTCTTTGGAGCCAGATCGCAGCAACACCAAGGATATATTGGTTATCACGGACCATTTTACCAAATATGCAGTTGCCATACCCACTCCGAATCAAAAGGCTCGCACTGTTGCCAAAGCACTCTGGGACAATTTCTTCATCCATTATGGTTTTCCTGAACGTCTTCATAGTGATCAAGGAACAGACTTTGAATCCAAAATCATCAAAGAACTCTGTGAGATAGCAGGAATAAAGAAAGCACGAACCACCCCTTATCATCCCAGGGGAAATCCAGTTGAGCGCTTTAATAGAACTCTTCTTCAAATGCTTGGAACCCTGAATCATAAGGACAAAGCTCACTGGAAGGACTTCGTTAAGCCATTAGTACACGCTTATAACTGTACAAAGAATGAGACAACCGGCTTCAGTCCCTACGAGCTCATGTTTGGTCGACAACCCCGTCTACCCATTGACCTGGCTTTTGGTCTTCCCATTGACAGACCACAAACATCACATTCCCAGTATGTCCAAAAGCTCAAAACCAGTTTGGAGGAAAGCTACAAAATTGCAAGTCGCAATGCTGCTAAAAATGCAGACAGAAACAAAACACGTTTTGACAAACGAATCACTGAATCAACTCTGACTGCTGGAGATAGAGTTCTGGTCAGGAATGTTCGCCTACGAGGGAAGCAAAAGCTAGCAGATAAGTGGGAGTCGGACATCTATGTCGTTGTTAAACGTGCAGGAGATCTTCCGGTGTACACAGTCACACCTGAAGGAAAAAATGGCCCTCTGCGTACTCTACACAGAGACTTACTCCTGCCTTGTGGATTTTTGCCCAGTACTGATCCAGAGCCACCCATTACTCCAAAATCACCCCGACGACCAATAACACGTAACCATCCTGGTCTCGGAAGTGACAGTGTCGAAGAGGATGAAATTTATTCCGATTCCGATTATGACATTCCTATGCCAAGTAATGTGCAAGCTGAACCCTACAGATTCACAAGAATCTATGAAAGAAATCAAGTCAGTCAACCTCTTGGGAACACTCCCTATCCTCCACTTACAACGTCCTCTCCCTTACCTTCTCCTGCCGGCATCATACCATCAGAAGAGGGGAGAGATTCTGTTCCAGTTGTAAAGACCCCTAATACCGTTTCACCAGAGGTTGAATTTGAACCAGAACCTGATATGCTTTTGTCTGACAGAAACAATGATGACTATGACAATGTACTCGAAGGACCGAACTCACCAGCTGAGGACTTACCTGGAGAGGACTTACTCAGAGAGGACTCACCTGGACAGGACTTACTTGAGAGAAATGAGGACCATGACACAATACCTGAAAGAGGAAACTTACCTGAAGTGGATAATGTGGATCAGGACATAAACCCCGAAGAGGACGTGTTGCCTAATCCAGGAGACAATGATGGAGTTGAGCAAAGAAATGACAATCTGGAGTCTAATCAGGAGAATAACATTCAACAGATGGATCAATCTGAGCCTGGCCGATATTCCAAGAGAATGAGGAAGAAACCAGACCGACTTCATTATGCGGAATTAGGAAACCCTCTGATTTCTGTCATACAGTCTTTGTTTCAAGGGTTAAGCAAAGCTGTCACCTCCTCTTTAGCCGGTCCTGA
>JAJHUR010077309.1:0-15681 GCA_027495735.1 Lutjanus campechanus | reverse complement strand
ACAGTTGCTGGGGTCTGTGTCAAACAAACATGTTTTTTACATCTGGAGTCAAGATTTGTAGGCCAGAGCATCTCTGCAGCACTACAATACTTCATTATAATGCTGTTTTGTCACATTTTGCCTTTATTTAAAAATTGCAGCTTCTGCTATTTGGATTTCGATAATATTTTGATTATTTGTGCAGCTCCACTTTCATCCAAAGCGATTTACACCCCCCGACCCCATACTGCAGAGGTCAAAACTTAAACAACAGTTGTAGAATACAGAACAACATTAATGTTGTACCAATGTGATTCAGCTTGTGGCTTTCATCAGGGTCATCTTAAGATGCGAACCACCTAGGGGGAGCCCAGGGTCATTGTTCATTTAATGGAACCATCAGGGGCTAACGTTAACACTAAGGTTGCACTTTGGCTTAGGCGCTCAACTTATGTTGAAATCGACAGCAAAATGCTAATGTTGGTAGCATTGATTGAGCTGTCCCAGAGCCCTAATGTCAGCAACATTACACAAGTGGAATTTAGCATAACCAGTATGCTAGCTAATGTAAGACTTATCCAAATTTTGATGCTAGTATTTGCTAAATTAAAGCAACTCAACTGTACCAGGCTAATTACCAGTCCCAAGCTTGAGATATAAGCTTATCACAACACTACTGTCAGAGACTCCTACCTTAGGCATGCAAGCAGTCAAAAACCAACAATCAAGATCAACAACCATTTACATCTTCAAATTCCAGATGCTGCAAGTAGGTAGGTGGGGGTAGAGAGAGAAAAAAATATTGGGATAATCGCTGATTCTGCCTTTGATTTTGATTTGATTCTGTATTTTTGTTTTAAACTGAAAGCTTAAAAAATGTAAAAAAAAGTATACAGTACAAGAGCCAATGGGGCACCTACACATACCCAATGTGTTTAACAATAAACTAGCTATACTACAAGTGTTGTGGGAGTTTTGAAGTGAAGTTGTGCCAGAAATCTCTTCTATGTTTTCCTCCACATACAGTGCAGTCTTACTCCAGCAGGGTTGAACCACCAACCCACCCAATTAATGAGCAACACACACTACCTGCTGCTCTACCTGAGCTACAGCCACTCTAGACATCCCTCGTCCTTTAAGAGACAGTGACCAACAGACTGCTAACTGGCAAAACTGGGGAAAAAATAGTCTATTGTACAGACCAAAATTAAAGTTCTCTCTTATTCTCTATCCAATTTCCAACTTATTCCACAGAATAAATCAGGTGGGTGACACATATGCATCTGCACGCACACACTCACACTCACAGGCTTCAGTGTGAAAATGTGCATGGAAACAAACAGGCATTCACACCTAGACTGAGACTTCTGTGTGCAGACTGAGCCAACAGATCCATGTTTTAAATAATTACTCCATTCATCAACCTGGTTAACAACATCTGACCTTCATCAACAGGCAAGAAATTATCTTTTAAAACCTAAAAGTTCAATGAACAACGAATAAAAACACTTGATTAACTTTATGTGTGTCTATGAAACACGTTTTTTTTACCCTGAAAGCTGAAGACAAACGTTACTGGTAACTTAACAACACAAATGTTTGCATCCTGATACGAAGTTTCCTCAAACATTTACAACAAGTTGGTCCTAAAAACTACAGCAAAACACAAGTATAGACGTAAGGAGGAAATATTATGCTGATGTTATAAAAGTAAAACACCTCCAGACCTAAAGACACACTGTCGTCCTTAACTGAAGCATATTAAAAATGATTTCTCCTTAGCAAACATAATATTTGCTCATTTGTGACAGCTTCAGACAAAATAACTGCATTTTTACCTCGTGTCAAACAGAGACATGTTATAGAGACATTTATTGGACAGACAGGAGCAGTCTAAATGTGTCCAAACAGCTCCGACATGAAGAAAGGAACCGGTTAGTTGTCCTACCTGTGTGAGACGGTTTGTTGCTGTTGTCCATGTCCAGCTGTCACTGATTACAGCGCGAGCTCAGCTGCAGGCGTTCAGTCCCGCGAGCGAGTCAAAGCAGATAAAGCACGCGGGCAGTAGGCAGTGCGCGCGCGGTGTGCCAGTGCCGCCTGCGCGAGCGAGATACCGAATCACTGCGCGAGAGGATGAGAGAGAGAGGAGAGGACAAATGAAATGAATCGGTGTTCAGAAAAAAAAACGGTGTTTGAAATGTAAAATAAAAAAAAGACTGGATTTGTTTCAACAAACAGTAACTTTTTAAATCCACACAAAGGGCGTCTGTTTCTAGACCTGAATATACAGTATGGCTGCAGATGAGTCACAGCAGTAATGTGAATAGAAAGTAGAGGATAATGGGCGTTAAACTTTTTTCTAGTAAATTTAAATTTGTTTTACTAAGTAAGTATTAACTTCGTGAATTGGAGGCTGTTCACTGGGCTGTACAATAACAAAATGAGACATTATTCAGCAGTACAGTTTGTGTATAGGCTATATATATGTTTACATTAACACATGACATAAACAAACATTTTTGAGAAATTTTCCTTAGATTTGCTACAGTAGTCTATGTACTGAGTGGGACATAAGTGTAACTTGTCTGTGCTGTTTTGTGAACAAACTATTTAATGCTGTCATTGTTTCTAAACCTGAAAACATAGGCTACAATCTATTAGTTTGCTCAGATTACCAGCAACACAGCATCAGGCAACAAGTCATTTTCAATGGAAGCCAGTGACATGAAGCCAGAAATCGACTTCTGCCACGTGTCATTGTGTGTCCGGCATGACACACAAAAGTTGAACTCACCTCAACTTTTCTCAGCACTCAGCAACAGTGCAGCCAACCACATTTGGCCATTTTGTAGCTGTGTCACCGGTAATGTGAGCATACTGTATGACTTAATATGGCAACACCAAAATATCTAATACCAGCCGATCTGTCTGGTGATTGAGGTGCTCCATAACAGTGTAATAACAGACTTAAGTCTTAAAGGGTTACTCCAGTGATTTAGTATTGTACTTAGACAAAAACTGGGGGGCTTGCAAGAAATAGATTTTAAAAAGAGCTCTTAAAATTTAAGCTGAGATATCCTGAATTTTTACTACCCATAAAGACAGTGCGTAACACGTCATACTTTAAAAAACAAACCCACTGGAGGGGAAACAGCACCACAATATGCAACCAGGGGCTGAAACAAAAAGACTGCTGCTAGCTAAAGACATTAGATTTCGACATTTCAAAGGTTTATTTTATGTTTACCAGACAGTGAAAGTTATACTGACAAATATTGTCTGTGTACATCAGTGTCTCTTCTCTCTATGCTTTCCCTGAAGGAATTATCCTACTGAAAAACCGTTTGACTGAATCACCAGGTAAGATCATCATTAGCCAAACAAAGATCGTAGCTTAACCTGTTTGTCTTGCCAAATTAGCAACTGTAATTTAGGCATAAAATCAGTGAGTACGTCTATGATATGATCTGATATCATTTATTAGCCCCAAAGCAGGACCAAGATACTTCCCAGCAGTGTTCTGTGTGCCTAATTTTCCCGAGAATGGTGAAGTCATGTTCCTTTGCATTCAATGACCATAATAAAGAACAGCATTGCCAAAGCACATTGCACAAAATGAAACAAACACATACAAATGGATACAAACACATGAAACAAGCAATAAAACACAATGTGTAACGTGCTTGTTCATGTTTTACAAAGGGTTTGAGACAAGCCATAAAACAATGATAACAATGACATCACATAAGGTTAACTGGAATAATAAATAAATATGTATGTATTAACACACTGGTATTGCATCAGTACTGGCCGATACACAAAGTTCATGTGGAAAGAATACTATCAGAACATCTCTAGTTTGCCAACTGATGAAACAAGGAAGAACCAATAGAGAGCAATGAATTGTCTCTATTACGGGTCAAAGTCCTAAAACACTGGATCCTACATTTCCAATAATGCATTTGGACTGTATTTTGTTAAAAACCTGCCTTCCTGATGAAAAAAAAAAAAATCCACGTGTTTAAAACATCTCCAAACCCTGTTGTAGACTTTCTGTTAACTTGTAGTCTCCAAGACCAAACTGAAATAAACTTAAGTCTGTCTCAGAGATGTCTCTACATCCCTTTAAAATGTGCCTGCTTTTGTTGTCATAAGACTAGAGGTTTGAGCCTACAGTGTAAAGACAAGATTAATCTCTTCAATTATCTGCTCATTTTGTCCAGTGAAAGTACATTTTTACATGATCACACTTAAAGACTTTGTAAAACACCCACTGGCATTTTTACGGCCTTGAAACAATGCTAATGTGCACCCAGCAGTTCTATTAAAACCTTGTACCACATAACAGCCATTCAGAGTAAGATGAATTGGTGGAGAGGTCAAAGGAAAATGTTGTGTCACTCTGCCATGTCAAATCCTCTCCACCTTTAGGTCCTGTTTGTGTGCTGTATGGCCTAATCCCACCCCCTTTAGACCCCTCATTAACATTGTTGGGCTATGTTCAAAAGCAGATGCCTGCAGATGAATTTGGGAGTACAGTGACGCGGGCACATGCCTGTCTGTGCTGCGGCCAACCTTTCGGTGTGCATTTTGGGTCAGCTGTCAGCCAGACAGTGATGGATGCACGGTGGAAACATACTTGGAGTTTGAGCTATGTCCTTCTCATCGACGTCCTTTAGCACCCTGCTTGACCCCGCCGCAAGGCAGCCGCCCTAAAAATAAAGGTGCACATGTGCTTGTGTGCAGACACAAGGGTGTAAGATATCACAGCTCATCAAGTGCTCTTGATGTCTCTGCTTGTGTGTTGATACAAAAGAAAACAATGCGTGCAGTATGCAGATACACATGCACACAAAGTTAGCTGGCAGAGGTGGCAACAAGTACTGAAGTACAGACACTTGTGTAAAAAATACTCTGGCAATAATAGAAGCACTGATTCAACTTCTTTACTGCAGCAAAAGTGAAAAAGTACAGTCTCTGAAATATACTCAAAGTATAAAAGTAGAAAGTCTCCCTCTGTCTGTTTCAGCTTATGTTTTATGTCTTGCTACGTCTTATGTTGTTTTTGTGTTGTTATGCCTTTCACATCTTGTTATATCTCATTATGTAGTTTTCATCTTTTATGCCTGTTACACCTTGTTATGTCTTGTTACGTCTTGTTACGTCTTGTTACTTGGTTTTTGTCTTGTTACAACTTTTACAACTTGTTATGTCTTTTACGTTGTTTTGACTTGTCTTTTATGTTGTTTTAGTTGTTTTCATCTTGTTCTTTACATTGTTTTTGTCGTTACATCTTTTACATCTTGTTGTCTTTTACGTCTTACTGTCTTTTATGTTGTTTTCATCTTGTTTCGTCTCGTTACATTGTTTTTGTCTTGTTATGTCTTTTACACCTTTTATGTAGTTTTCGTCTTATGTGTTTTACATAGTCTTTCATTTTTGTCTTATTACATCTTTTACTTTACATCTTTTACATCTTGTTTTGTCTTTTATGTTGTTTTTGTCTTTCATGTTGTTACGTTTGACATATGTGATATGCACTGATGGATACACCACAGAATCATCTTTTCTGTTATTTTTCCCTTTATTTATGTTGAAATCAGTCTGAATATTAGGAACAAATTGAGGCAAAATAAAAAAAATAATCAGTAATTCCCCTCATATGCATTAATGCTAAAGTAATGAGCCTGTTTTGAAAATGTAAAGAGTAGAAAGTATATGTATTTGTGTAGAAATCTAGGGAGAAAAATAAATACTCAAGTAAAGTAGAGCTACCTGAAAACTCTACTTCAGTACAGTAGCAAAGTATTTGCACTTAGTTACTTCCCACCTCTGTAAACTGGAGACTCTCACATAGTAGAATGAGCCTCCCGTTGTTGAGGTTGGATGAGGATTTATTGGGTATACGTGGATCAATCAACATGTTCCCAGCATCCAAGTTAATACCAGCACTCAGCTGCATCATCACCTCGAGTGCTTTCATTAAAGAGACATTTTTATTCCTCTGGTCCCAGAATTATCAAGAACCTGGCTGCTCCTTCTCAGGCCCACACATTTCAATTTAACCTGGTCACTATGGCAACCTTTTTTTTTTGTTTGAAAATGTATTCACTTTTCTTTCCTTTGACTTCAAAGTTTGATTGAGATGGCACTAGAAGGATGCGAGTGGTTCATTTAAAAAGATGGAGTGAGAATGTGGAAGAGAAGAATAGCAGCATTGTGAGAGCTACGGAGCCAGATAATGACTGCAGTTCATAGCTTGGAACAGTGTAACCCCTCAGCAGTAAAGAGTATTGAAGCGTGACGACAATAATCAACTTCTGACTCAATTTGACATACAGTAGGTCTGCTTATATTAGTCCACTGCAGCGGCTGCAGCATGAAGCGTTTTCAGGAGACAGAACTGATTTCTTGGTCTTGATTAAATTTTCATCCATTATCTCTGTATAGAGCTGAATATCATCAAGGTAGGAGAGAAAAATTGACCCTTTTTGCATATGACAACTTTCAGGAAATTAAACAGACATTAAACTAAGTTAAAAGTCTTAATTTATTTTTGATGCGTTGTGTTGTGCTTATCTTTGCTGTCAACTTTTTTTGTTGTTTTGTTTTGGGGAAAATCTTGTACATTCATTCATACTTTTTAAAGTTTGTAATACTTGACTTGTTCTTTATTTGCTTTTCCTCTAACCTTTTAATGCATTTTTTTTCTTTCATGACATTAAAAATGAGCAAGAAAATGAAAATTTTTAGAGCATTTTGAATCTGAAAGTTGAAGTTACCAGACTCCTTTGACAAAAATGATAATTTCATCACACACACAGGAGTTGCTGGTCTGCTGCTTCCTCGATCAGTTAGTTTGTCTGAGTTATTTTGTGACGTCTGTGTTTTAAAGGGATTCACCAAAGTCACACAATAACACAAACAAACTAATCGATCAAGGCAGCAATAGTCCAGCAACTCCTGTGTTATGCAAAGTAAAATTACTGTTTTTGTCAAAGAAGTTTGGTTGCTTTGGAAAGAGCAATATTTGGGTTGTACAATGACGGTTTCCCACCAGAAAAAGCTGTCTGGCGGCATTTTAACACATTGAAAATATGTGAAATATTGCGTACACTTAAACTGATGCATTGCTTAGCTTCTGTGCAGGTGCTCCTCCAAATTGGAGTAATGTTGACTGCGACTGGTAATACACCAACTACGTGCCTTTAAAAAAAACCTAAGCGTTCCCTTTAAGTCAATGGAAATAAACAATAAAATGACAATTTAAGAGCATTTTGTGCCTGAAGTTTAATAATGCCAAATACATTTTCAAGTATGCTTTCCAAGAGGAAAAAGAAATTGAATTTTGATGTAAAAATACAACATGTATGGCATGAGTTGTGAATATATAATAATATAATGATAGAGAATTGCCAATTGCCAAAGAAGGTGTGAGTTTTAATTTTTGCATGGCTGCCAAAAAGTATCAAGAAATCTTTGACCTCTAATGACCTGAGCGGAGTAGCAACATCTTACATAGATGCCTGGTAGATGTAAGATATAAAGATGAGAATATTTTCCTGTTTTTCGTCATTTTAGCATGTCCCACTGATTTAGCAATGCAAAACTATTACAAATAGCTATACATGTAAATGATACTACATTGGAAGATATTTACATGAACAGCAGCTTGTTTATCTACACGACTTTGCCTGACCTTCTCTTTTCCATTCTTTTACTTTGAAAAACCTTTGAAGTCATCAAGGCCTGACATGCAGAGCGTCCCAGCGCTCATTTGACATGCATTACTTCACTCCTCTCTGACACTGAGCAATACCAACCTACATCATACGTGGACATTTTCAGAGTGAGCAGGGGAACGTCAGAGGGAACACTTAACAACACAATTACTCTCAACAGTTGAGAGTGAATGATGATGAAGGCTTTCTCAGAAAAGTGACTGATGAAAACTGTAAAAGCTCAGAATGCATTCTGGGTCAGATTTGCTCCTCGAGTGCACGTCATTGTTCTATCGGCTCCTCTTGTCCTTGAGGGTCAATGTCACTGAAGTCCACTTCAGTTTTCTCAGTAATGGAAGCTCGAGATCGTGACGATTCCCTGAAGAGGAAGAACCAAAGGGAGGACAATGAGAGCTTGAAACGACTGACTGACTTCACTGCTGGAGTCATTCAGAATTTTTTTTTTTTAAATGTTGTGGGTTTGTGAGTCACTGTACAAAGACTGTTACTATTTAAAATCCAGGAGAGTCACAGAAACATTTTAAGGCTTTGTTGGGTGTAAAAACCATGAATAGACTTTGATGATAAAAAATAAAAACAGGATGCTAAACTTTGTGTATTTTTGATGTTTTTAATGAAAATAATTTCTGTTTAGTCTTAAATAAATAGTTTGGTATTCTGGGAAAAACACATATTCTCTGAAGCCAGCTTCTGGTCAGTTTAGCATAGCATGTGGAGAAACAATCAGCACCTGGCTAGCTTAGCATTAAAGCTATAGTATGTAATATTTCAGTATTAAAATGTCTAAAAACAACTACATTTATGTTATATATTTTGTTGAGTTGTGTACTTACATCATCCCAAATGTTTCCAACAATTGAGTGCAAATTAATAATCAGTAGCCTATCACAATATTACAGTAATGTAACCTGATTACTTTCTGTTACTTTGGGATTACTTCAATAGCAAATATGGTGAAATTGTTTAGCCTAATATAATGTTTCATGGTCAGTGTAGCTAAAATTAGTGGTGGGTTTGTGTAGCTAATGTTAGTGGCCTAACATGAGTGACTGTTCTGTGTAGCTAATGCTCGTGTTTGTGTTTGTGTAGCCAATGTCAGCAGTTGGTCTTTGTTGCTAATGTTAGTGGTCAAATGTTAGCAGTTGTTCCGAGTAGCTAATGTTAGCGGTTGGTCAGTGTAGCTAACACAAGCAGTTTGTTTGTGTAGCAAATCTCAACAACACTAGTGGTTGTTCTGTGTAGCTAACGTTAGCCGTTAGTCTGACCTGTAAATGTTTATTTAAATTAGATGCTGATGTCTAAATGTATTTTAAAATGGTAATCTTGCTTAATGGAACAGTTACCTTTTTCTGTATCCTAATTACGTTATCTCATTGCATGTAATCCAGGCCTGTCAACAAGCCACTTAGTTTTCAACAGCTTGACTTTAAGTAATCAGGCAGTGAATGTGTAAGTGTACTACTAAGACATTGTGAATGTTGAGCAAATAAAAGGAATCACTGTCCTTTCAACAACTGTTTATTGTGCTTTATCCTGGTTCCTTCCTCAGCAGCATCCTCTCTGGTGACAACACAGTTAGATGTTTCATTTTAGATAAGAGACAATTATTGCACCACATCACATCACACATACTATCGCTATCAGGAGAAATCTCAAACCACAGAATGCAGTCCAGATAGCGTGTCCCTGTGCCCTTGGTATTTAATGACATTTCTGTCTGTCCAGGAAGATAGAAGGAATCCATCAGAGCGAGCATTTGGAAATGTTTGACTGTTTTCTGTCTGTTTGAACTGGGCCACTGGTTCCTCAAGCAAAAACACATTCACAGGACTGAAGCTAATCCGAAAATCCTTGTTGTTATGACAACCGCAGCATGCTAAAGCTAGGTTTTCGCCATTTTTACCTGTTTCATTTGATGGACGAATAAAGAAGAAGCAAGAAATAATGTGCACGTGTAAAAGGTTTGTGGCTGCATTTATTTTCAGGGCACATTTGCGCTGTTCCGCAAATCTCCTCCTCTGAACACGTACAGGCAATTTCAGTCCAGCTCTCACACCATTATGATGCACAGAGGCCAAGTATGAAATTAGTTTCTTTTTTGACAGAACACGTCTTGATTGACAGCTCAACAAATGAGAAATCATTTACTGTGAACAGAGCGGCCGCCTGCTTTTGGCAGAGATGCTGCCTGTCTCTGAGGCGAGTGTGTGCCTCCGTGTGTGTGTGTGTTCAAATGGCTTTAAAAGCGCATTTAATGTTAGGTCTGAGGCATCAAATCCACAATAGCAGGCCTGTCAGCCTAAAACACAGTTTACACCATTTCCGGTGTAAAAATCTTTACATGGTTGTAGTTTTATTTTTATATGTTTACATGGAGGGTCGGAGCAACAGACCAGACTTTAATCTGCTGTACCTGCGAGCTGACCACAAAGAAACCTTTGACATAGTCTGTCATTAGTATTTCCTGTCTCTGGGTAAAACATGAATGAGTCCATTCATAAGAAACCTTATGTTTGACTTCTTGTTTGGATTTTCTGTCTGGCTGTGTATGTCGAAATAATTCACATCGAGTGACATATAAAGACAAACTTGTTATCTGATGAAAGTGTTTCCCAAATGAAAAATATACATTTAACAAAATATCTATATAATTTATCTGAAACTTATGAAGATCCTTAGTAAATGTGTTTAACATCAAAATTAATTTGGGAACATTAAGTCCACATACAATATTCTTTGTTGAGTTGGGCAATCATTAGGGAAAATAAAACTCTCTTCTCATTTACTCCTTATAAACTTTATATTTTAGATTTCACTCACTAGTTTTTGAGCAACCAGTTTCCTTCAGGATTAATAAAGTTTTAGGGACAGGACAGGCCAGGATAGGATGGGATGGGATGGGATAGAAAGATATCTTATCCTATATCTTATTACCATGAATCTTCTGAAATAACATTCAATATTGAGATTTTTTAACGTTGTTATTTACTGTACTGAATAGTCAGCATTAGGCACTATTCTACCACAGGTTAAGACTCCTACCGCCCCTGATTCCATTCATACAAAACATTTATTGATATGATGAAGAACCCTCTCAGTATAATGCAATATAATTCAGCAGCAGCACAAACTGGAGCCCCCAAAATGGCCATTAAGTTTAATCAACACCTCTCTAAAACTGTTACAACAATAACTGAACATCATAACATTCATACAGGGAGGGTTTATTGCATTTCTGCAGTAGACTATTTGGGTTTTAGCAAGACAAATAAACTGACACGAATTAGTGAATGTGCACAGAATTTTGATTTTGTTTGATTCTGTCACTACAACCCATCTTCTCAACTGCTCAGACCGCTGCTACAAATACGTTTCTAAAACATTAACTGACTCAGGACACCTCCTCTGCATCTAATATATGACACAGTTTCTTTAGCTAATAGACTTCAAACCTCAAAGAAAAACCTTCAGGCACCTCTATTAAAAGGTCACTGTTCATCACAACAAAGTGAACTGCTGCATTAACCCGGAGAAACCCTGCTTTAAAATGAGCTGTAGAATAATCAGGTGAGTACAAATGAAGCACACCACCACTACTACTACGCCAGCATTTTTTTTTTTACCCCCTCACTTTGCCAGTAATGGCTTTTTGCATAGTCAATTTACACACTGTACTCTTTCACACATACACACAGATGGGTATGCATAAGAAATGCAAACACCGACTGTGTGCAAAATTTATTCAAACCATTAAATCGAGGTTGAGAGGTTGTCCTTTCCTTCACTTAAACATGGTGAGATTTTAAGGAGCAGTTGTACCATAAATACACACACACAGTCTCATTTTTACTTGATAACTTTGACACTGAATTGATTTTTCAAAATAGTTGCAGTTTAATGTTCTGTCAGTCACTAACAGTTTTAATCGACCAATTGTTTCAACTGAATTAATACATTTGTTTCACTTATGAGGAGATCCTGACCACAAATAAATGAATGGCCACACAAGCTTTCAAAAGGACCCATTAGTTTCTTTGACTCTGGATTTGAAGCTTTAAAATTTAAATGTGATGCTGCCATCTAGTGGCTGGAAATGTTTACTGATGCCGTTTCTGCTTTGGTTACTTCAGGTGCCTACACGTGTGCCTGCCCAATTATCAGACTCAAGCTTTTGTTATCAACTGCACTAAGGATCTGTTCCCAGCTTTTGCTGATTTAGCCATAAGGATTGTGATTGTGAAAATTTTTTTTCATCATTGAACATAGATTTCTGAATAACACTGCCTTAAACAATGGACACACGGTAATAACAGGTCAGTGTATTCAGTCCAGAGTTGATTAAGTTTGTTCCAAACCTCCATGGTTATTTTAGTTTTCTACAGAACCAGTAAAAAGTTCATTCAGTGTTTTGTCTCTATTTTTATGAAATGGTTCAGATTATACCAACAATGTGCAAAGCTGTCTGCAAAAGTGGCTACTTTGAATAATCTAAAACATCAAAGACCAAAAACTATGCACACTTGAGGGTCGACTTGGTACAAGACCATACAATGACAATAAAAAGATGTAATAGCATCATTGTTATTAAATGTTTGATTGCAACTGTGAGTATTTTTGCTTTTGAAGAATCTCAAATAGAAAAGATGTTTTGCCTCATTTTCCCCATTTTTATTTTTTTTACCTAGTACATAATTCCATATGTGTTATTTCATAGTTTTGATGTCTCCAGTATTAATAAAACAAAGAACACTGAATAAGAAAGTGTGTCCAAACTTTTGACTGGTACTGTATTTTTCATCAGTTTATTTTTTATTTCATTTATAATTTTGGTTTTTATAATTCAGTTTAGTTTGTTAGTTTCCAGAGTGGATACACTCATTTCAGTTCATTTTACTTTAGTTAGTTTTTTAAGTAGACAATATCGCTATAGTTTAATTTCAGTTAAATTAAATGTTTCTTCACTCATACTTTTAGTTTGTTGTTTAGTTTTAGTTAAGTTTAGCAAAGCCCCTTGGTCCTCCCTTGAGGTTCATACAAGGTGAGAAGTAGCATGAAGACATACAGGTATCGGGTTCTCACCTTGAGGAGAAGGCAGGTGCATATCTGCGACAGCCGGCAAACAAGATGATTAAACAGTAGCTTCCCACCGCTGTGTAAGATAGAATCAGTCCCACGGATTTAATGCACCTTGTAGCAGCCACATTTTGTGTAAAGACACACTTAAATATTTCTACATTATTTTTTTCTCTTTACATTCGGAAACAAGGTGAAAAATATATACAGGGCAGCTTAAATCTTGCTTTGGTACTACCACTGCACATACTGATATTTGCATACTATCAGTAAGTGGTATGATGAATTTGGTCAGACTCAGACATAAGATGATTCTGATTCTAAGATAATTTCCCACCCCCATTTTTAAAACACCTGTTTAAATTAGTCATGATAACACAAACTCAATAAAAAAAATACATTATTAAAATAATCTAGGATGAGAGGATACATTTCTGATTCAAGTTTACAATCCAAAAGAGAATAAGCATGAATCAGTTGAGTAATGTGTTAACTATTATATGAATCATCAGTCTCTTGCGACATAGTCCCAGATTTTTTACCCACCAAGTGAGAACATGTATGAGATCAGCCATACCTAACTTCCCTTTTAAGTGGGGCTGTATGTTTCTCGAAATTCCAGTTTGGAGAAACAGAGAGGAGTACTGAGGGAAGAAGCTGTGTTGCTGTGGACAAGGGCAGCAGCAAAACATATTTTAGCCACCTAAAAAAAGACAGTTAAAAACAAAAAAATCTTTATCAGTTTAAGTGTATATCTAGAATATTTTCACTGTTTTACGTTGCCATCAGACACTCTTCTCTGACATGAAACCACTGGCATATAAGCCAAATATCGTTCTCTCCAAAGCAACCAAACTTCTTTGGCAGAAACAGTAATTTTACCTCACTGAACGTGGGAGTTACTGATCTACTGCTGCCTCAATCAGGTAGTTTGTGTTATTGTGCAACTTATAGCTTGGTTGCTTAGCTTCCTCCATCAGTACTCCTGCTGCTTTTTCAACCTGGGGATGTGCCGACCACCATCTACTGTAGGTAAGATGCTGACTATGAATAAGTACCTCATACAACCCCAGTTAAAAAAAAACTCAAACTATCCCTTTTATGTATTAACTATGAAATAACTTGCAACTCCTGATGTTTCACATGTATTTTCCATGGGAAGAAAGTCTTAAATTTGAGTGAATACAGCATCTTCAGAATCTAAAAACCCTGTTTTTGGCCGTAGAGGCTGAACTGCTTCTCACACCAAACCAGGCCAGAATGGTTTGAACCCACCAGGCGGCTAACCGGCACTGCCAACAGAGACGTGCAAATAATCATTGGAAAAGTCCTCCAAAGCCATTCCACTGCACAACAACTCAAAACAAAATGAATCTTGTATGTTATTTATTACTTTTTAGATTTACAAGTTATTTTCACATTTCACTTTTTTTCTTTTTTAAAAAAGGCTAACAACTCTCTGGTGTTACAGTTATCAATACACGATGAATGCAAACAATTGCATTTGTTGCACAGTTCAGAAAAATCTTCAGATTTGTAGCCTGTTAAATCGTGACCTGCTTCAATAAGCAAAGTCTAGAGTTTTTCTTTTGACTGTGTCATATCCAGGTCCCTAAAAAGAACAAAATGCTGCAATCTAAATTGCAATAAAACAAAAAGATTAACTGCTCTGTTATTTGCAATTTCAGCATTAATAGTTGGGTATTTGTATCTTTCATGACGATGATCAATGGAAAGGGAAATGACAAGAGCAGAAAGGTAATACAAATGTATGTGTATGTACTATATACATAAACATACATAACACAGACAGACACACTCAAACAAAAAGGGGAAGATGACAAACAACCTCAGCATCACCCTTCAAAAAAATCATTTAAGACAGAATTCAATCAACTGCGACAGAGACTGAAGAGGAACGGGGAGGTAGATAGATACACGGGGGCAAAGACAGAAGAGAAGTAGTGAGGGATCTTGGTAACTCCCTCTAGCTTATGATTCTTTTTAAAAAAATGCTCCTTAAATCAAAGAGGATCCAGATAATCTCATCTGTAATCTCAGTTTAAGTGCAGGGGTGGCGAGTGGCTCTGCCCTCTCCTGCCTCTCGGGGTTTTAGCTACGTGCTGTCCTTAAAACCATGTTCAGGGCTCGCTCTCTAAGTTCGTTGTTTTGTACTTGCTAATTGCCCCCGCCGCAACACTGGCTGCTGCGGCCCTGAGGAGCAGCCTCTTGTAGATCCACTCCTGTCTTGGTCCGTCCCCCGGCTCCAGCTCCACCCTGAGGATCGTTCTTCGGTAGCTTCTTTGCTGCAGAGACACAATCACAGATGTTTCAATATAGTAAATTTACAGGTTCAGAGGTACAACCATTGACATATATGAGGGTGGAGGACATGAGAGCTCCGCAAAGGTGAAGCCAAAACTTTTAATAGCCTGGGAACCAGAGAAATCTGTGAGCTCACTTCATCCGTCCTGCCGCCCTCCTGTTCAGACAGATTTTCACCCACCCTGGATCTTGTCAGGCAAATTATAACCATTTATTTAATATGGGGCAAGTCTGATACGATGACTGACAGGTTAAAAAACGTCAGAAGACTCATGAGTCAAACTAGGCAGTTCTGTTTAAATATGAATCAAGATTCTGTTACTGCATTTCTCAGCGCAAATGTTTCTAGAAACACATTTCACTGTGCTGTTTACCTGTCATGAGAAAGTTTGAGACCAGGCCACAGTTGTTTTTTTTTCTGCTTGAAAACCGACCAAGCACTTGCATGTGTTCTTCAAAAGCTACGTCACACATTTAGTTTCTCTTATTAGTTGTAATTCTATCTGACTGCATCCAGAGGCAGTGGGAGTAGAAAAATGAACTGACAGATTACAGACTAATT